>JAUZNC010060828.1:18083-43287 GCA_034780395.1 Vannuccia rotundouncinata | reverse complement strand
ACAAAAGAATTTCACCGAACACATTCTAATGATCAAAGTGTATGCAAGAAGGCCTGTGAAGTCACCATGATCAACCACCATGTTGGCACGACTCGGATCTCTATGAAACCTGACATGCTTCTTCAGTACTCAAAGAAAGTTGTCAAAGCTTACCACAACCATGGGAATCATTCAAGAAACACTATAGGAGACATTCTCAATGCGAATAAAACTCAGCTGCTCTCAGAAACATCGGTTCGGGACAATTTGTTGCAGGTTAACATTTTCATTCAGTCCTCAGAAGTACTGACTTACAAGGAGTCACTGAGCTACCCTGCAATCAGTTTTTTGTCCGAGGGCGCGGGTGTGTTGGGACTCTGGGTGGGCATTTCCGTCATCGGCATCTTCGAATGTTTCGATATTATTGTTCGGCTCATAATCCTTCTTTTTAATCAGAATGAAGTAAAAACTGAAAAGAATTTTCACGTTTCTAATTAGTGGTAGGCTGTATGAGTGTTATACACTATTCAGAGGTTATTAAATTAGGAATATTATTGAAATATCAGGTAGGAATATTTACAGTTTAGCACACATAAATATTGTTTACTGTCTACAAGGAACTTTCTACCCCTTTTAATTATGCTTGTTATTGGTTAAAATGTATATACATTAAGTTTGTTCCTTATAAGTAAAATTTCGGTTATTAAAATATACTAATTATATATATAAATATGCTAACATATATAGACTGTTCGGACCAAAAAAATAGAACGAGCTCTATTAATATTATTTGGTTCCGACCATTATAATAATTCTGAATCAAATTTAATCGTAAATAGGTACTTCTTTATAAAAATATTTGTGTAGCATTACATTTATACTTTTCATATTTTTTCATGGTATTATATGTTCAATTTCGAATAATGACAAATTTTGTTTTGTTCAGTTATATTTTCTTTTAAACTTCAAAATAAAATATATATTCATATTGTTCCGCACATTTTATCAATCTTATGAGGTCAGATAATGAATTTAATGTATCGAAAAACGCATGCTATTAATATTTTTGTTTAATGTGAATCATAACTTATCCAACAAATATTTCTTTTTTGGATAAAATCAAATACGCTGCGGAATAAGTTGACTTAATCAAAACGCTCTTATTTAATTTGAGTTAAAAATAAATTGAATCAAAATTTGTCATTTGAACTAGATAAATCTGCAGAAATTACAAAGCTTATTTTTCAAAAATCTATCTGAACAAAACAGTGTACCTGCTGTAGATTTCTAAATAGATCATGCTAGCTTCTATACCAGCGGCGTTGTATACAAAACTCATAAAAGCGATAATATAACTCGTCAACTAAGTCAAATCATGTCATGTCATGACTAATCAATATCAACACATCCCAATTTACGATGAGGAAATTAAAATGTTTAACAATAGACTAATTAAAAAGTGGTTGCTGACACAACTTTCATCTATACAATATGCGTAACGCAGAAAACGTAAAAGCACTGACAAGTTAGAATATAATATTTGAAAAGTAAAACCAAATATTCCATTTATTTTTTATTACAACAATAATTTCCGACAATTGGAATATTCACGATTTGAATTAATGAAATCGCATTGAAGCATTCTGAGCCTTTTGTGAACCGCAATTTGTATATATTAACGTTTAAATGAAACGATTATTTGGCAACATTATAAAATAAAATATAGATACTTTAAAATATTTTATTGGTAAAACCGGATTTTAGAAAAAATTAAACTTTTGAAAATTGGAATAATATTAAGGAATTTAATGGTAGCCTTATAATATAAAATTAATAAAATAAGGTCGGATTTATTAACTTTTTAAGAAGTGCTTATTGGAACGGAACCATCTAAATAATACCGACATTATATTCGACAAATACAGCATACACCCCCCCCCCCAAAAAAAAAATTACATCAAATATGGTCTTTGTAGGTGAAATTCAAATACCGAATATAATGTAGACGCAACCTCCTAATTATATAATTGGGGCGATTATTTTAGTTGTATAGAGAATTTGACTCTATTTTAGAGCATTTCAATCATATATATAGCTAACTATAAATAAAACATAGAGGGGACTCTATTGATTAATATTTGTCCATTTTTAGGTTAGAACTTGTACTTTTATATTAAGGTCAAGCTGCCTGACCACCCTCCCTTATAACCCTTCCAATCCTAAACCTAAACCGTTTTATGCTATTCCATCTACCCGAGGAATAGAAAATTTCAATCTCGCCAAATAATTGAAAATGAATTCAATACTGGTTTTATTATTTTGTACCCGCAGTGACGAAAAAATGATGTATATAGGCTGTCTTAAAAAGAACAATTAAGCGGCAGTGAGAAAATTTATTTGTTTGATATTTATGATTTGATCATTTGATCATTAAGTCAGCGATCTTTATGAAATTTGGCATGAGGGTACCACAGAATTAGAATGTTAAATAAACTTCAATTCTGGAGAGGGTACATCTTCATATGACCTTCAATAATTATAGTTGTCATGGTAACCAATGACCTACTTTTAAAATGGCGACATATTCCAATTTTTTATGACAGTTATAAAATGTTTAAAAAAATCATAATTATATGAACTATTATTAATAATAAACAGGTATCGGTGCAATTGCTGCAAGCGAGGCGGATAGATTTGCCTTTTTAAAAAGGCGAACACTCAATTTAGAGTGAACTGATTTAATACCGGGACCTCTAATTAAGTCAAAAATGGATAAGGTAATTAAGTAAATTATATAATTAATCACCTATATATTCAGTTCATTTTGAGTGATATTATAATTTAATCATCCGTTACGAATAATCCCGGCCCCATTATTAATAGAAGTAAATATATTTTCTATATAATTTCATTTTTTATACATATATAAAAGCCGCCAAATCTAATTAAATTTGAAATGTAATAAATTAATGTAAACAAAATTTATAAAATGTAAAATTAAAGAAAAGAAATATAACCACAAAAATACTTTATTGGTTTATTATACAAAAATATTTAACGATCATAAATACAATATCAATAAACAAAAACACAACTTTACACATTATTTCTTAGAAGCAGTAGGTCATTTTTTAAATCTCAATTATAATTTTTACAATTCTTTACTTACTAATGTATCCCACTAATAAGTACCTAGATTAACCCATACTTATTCATTATTTTATACATATTTATACAAAGTATATAGAATATATTCAGGAGCAATCTGAGAAAAACATTTGTACATACAATATTACATAATATATTTATCTAGAATTATACTAAAGTCTCCCAAATAGAGCAACACGTTAACTCGTCACGTGTCGTATTCATCATCGTCATCAATGACATTACCAGCAGTTGCCATGGGCCCCAGAGAAGCGGGCAAAGACGATGAGTTGGGATCACTAGCCACCAGAGGATTGCTGTGATCAGCCTGAGCGGCAGCTTGAGCGGCCATGTGTAGCTCGGCCCGGTCGAGCTGTTCTTCTTCCTCAAGTTGGGCCCGGGCCTGTTAGCCACAAAGTTAAGCGATAACGTGCCATTAAAAAAACTAATGAGGCGCGCGGCGGTAAATTTGTTGTGCATTTTTATCGCTCAAATTAAAGATTAACCAACGTAATCAAATACATGAATTTCATGAAAATTATCGTTTTACGCAAATAACGCTGGAGAGAAAGCAGATAATTTGTGATTAAACAATTGCTATTTCACAATTTTACAATCATAGAGAAAGTGTCAAAATGTCAATGTTACGAAAAGGATGCAGTGTTATTTCTTTTTAGGAATGTTTGCAGTGATGAAAGTGAAGATGTTGATACTGAACTACGCTTCAGCTTTGCAGCATCCTCTGCCGATTTGTACAATGCGCGTTCGATAGCATTCTTATTCCAAACGAATGCTCAAGAATTTTCTAGAATTGGTAAAAAGACGCGCCTTCGTCCAAATCTTGTTTTTAAATGGTAGATTTGTAGCTAGTTTTGAATAGAAGCCTCGAAGATAAAATAACGCTGAGATGCGAATAATAACGCCTAACGCTCAAAATCTGGGAAACAACGCTCAATGTACCACCACTGGACTGATGTAAACCATCAGGTAAGGGCGTCAGAAATGACAAATATTTATAATTTCGGTAATAAAATCTATATGTGAAGGGGGTGTTCCAGTCCTGACAATGCCAGGAGAGGTACTTATGTGTTTATCAGCTAAAAATTAATTGATCATTTAAGAAGTATTTTTGATGAGGCAAAAAAGAAGAAAATACAATCATTAAGTGTGAACAATGATGTGCACCTATACACTCCATTGTATGAATTATCTGTGTATATTATGTGTATTACAATTTGACATGAATGTATACATATTATATCAAATTCTACTTCCAACTCCAACATTATAGATAAAGTTGGAGTTCACCAAACAGACCAAATATTAAATACAGACCGACTGAATTGATACAGAAAAATGAAAAAATTGAGGCTCACTTGTTGAAACATTTGTTCCTGCAATCTGTGTAACTCCTCGTACTGCTCGGGATCCTGGTGCTTGAACCGATAACTGGCGCTTTGCATCCTTCGTGTCTTGGCCTGTACCTTCGCCTCTTCACTGGCAATGCGTGCATTGGCACAGTATTCGGCCAAACCTAACCGGTCCAAGGCTGAAAACACATCATTTCGACATAACCAAACCATAAAAAATGCATTTCTTAATATCGAAATAGTTATCCAGCGAAACCTTACCATCCAAGACATGCTCGGGATTGATAGTCTTTTTGCTAGCATAGGCACAAGCTTCGTTGGCCCGAGTGGCCAATTGATGAATGAATTCATGGGCGCATGCCAGCAGCAAGTCACGTGCTTCGGTACTCACTCGAGCATCACGGGCGACATCTTTGATAAGTTTGTTGAGTGCTGACCGAGGAATGCTCACCTCATCGTCCTCTTTAGACTGATAATCTGAACCACTGGACATGATTGTGTTGCTTGTAACTGCACCAGTATGAAAGGTTCAAAGTAATTAATAAGATCACATTCAAGATAATAATGAACAATATATTAAAATACTCTGCTCATGAAAGCTTCTAAGCTAAGTTAAAAAATAATTAGATAAAACAATATTGATAATATTGAAAATAGATAATATATTCAAACAATTTCAAATTAAATAATAATATATATATATATTATTCTCAACCAAAATCAGTTGGATAAGAAAACTATTTTAAAATGGTAACTTTTCCAGGCGTGAGTGCTCTTTAAAGAACAAGCCAAAAATCACTAAATCTCTTGAGTAGTATAGCTATGCATTTTTATGATTAAGAATTTTGAATGCATCTAAAATCAAAATATTATATAAATGAGTTGATAGTTTTCAATAAATTATAAAAATGACAATTTCATTCACACTTTATGGATATAGAGATTGTGCAATTTATTTTTCTTGTTTGTCTTGAGCATAATATTGCTTCTAGCAGCCCTTGACAACTAGGTTTATAAAAATTCATCATCACCCCTCCCTGTTATATTAAATACTATGTAACTATATGAACCCCTACCCCAATTAGTTCAGTGCTTATAATATAACAGTCAAAATTAGTCAGGGCAGCTGATAGTTGTCTTGCCCGATCTTTCCTGCATAGCTGTTTCATTATAATGGAGTATATTGAAACATTTGAATATTAGTTCTCAAGCTAAAATAGGTTTTAGTACTAATAGTAATATGTTTCTAGAAAATAATTAGCATGACTTATAAATCTAATTTTGCTTATAATATGTAGAAAACATTAAGATAAACAAAATAATATGCATCGATTTATTTAATAATATATATAACATCTTTATTTTCTTTCAAATTGGATGAAAACCATAAAATTTTCTCATATTCTTTAATATTAAAAAATACTAAAATGCCCATAAAAATAACAAACAATTTCTGCAACTGTAAAATTTACATATTTGATCATCCTACTTGATAAAAGTATCAAACCTTTTGCACAAAAATAATTTGTTTAAAACCCTCTGCAATCCTGGACTATAACTTTATGACTTATGTATATCAGTGTTGGTGGATCAAAATTAAAAAAATTCACAGGACTAACCATAAAAAAAGTGCAAGTCAAGTTAGCTAAAAAAGAAAACACACAGGGAATCATGGAAGACATTTATGAATTTAAAAAAATTACCCAAACAACCTTAGGTTATAGATAAATTAATAAATGTGACTACAGTAATTTAAATGCATAATGTTAGAAACTGTCAATACATAGTTAGTACATTAGTTAAAATCTGAACACTTCTTTATTTTTGGCTGTAAGTTGTAAAAATTAGGAAATAATTTTCCTTTATTTGCAGCTTCTTTATATCAGACCAGTAAATTATGAAATTTCAAAAAAATGGTACTAAATATTATAAAATACATTTTTGAAATATAAATAAAACAAAAGATATTAATAATAGTGTATAAAAAATCATTTTTCTTTTATTTACAATATATATTATCATAGAAAATAATTCAACATGGCAGAAAAACCTCATGCTCAACTTTATATTGTTGCAAATGTGCTGCCAGCTAATGACTAAGCTGATTGACTTTGTATAACAGTCTACATTTGTGGAGGGAGGGGTGCAGGAGTTTCCAGATGTGACCTTTCATGAACTTATAATAGTAATTAGAATTTTATTTCACAAATTATAAAAATGTCAGATATTTCAAGTAACAGTAGATCTGATTTTAGATCTGTATTTTACTTGAATTTTAAAATAAAATGGTTGAAATGTCAAGGATCTATAGGATATGCTTTTGAGTCCTACAATTTTCAAAGCAACAATGTCAAAAGAATGACTCCAGCTAATTCTAAAGTTTCTCAGATTTGATAGCATTGAAACAAGATGTGAACAAGTGTTTTACTTACACCAAAGAGATAGATTATCATGTGAATGCCTGTTTCTATTTGTGTAATCAATATGTTTAGGGAAAACATAATGTATCTGTTTGCCAACTATGTGTGCAACCATTATTAGATAATTAACACTAGTAGTACAGTCATCCATGTATATTTCAAACATTTAATATACATTTTATAAATTATAGTAAAGATTTTTATATACTTTGTTTTCATATATATATATATATATGTATACCTATGAATTGTTTTGATTAAAAACTTGTTTTGCAAATATATTATTGTTACAAACTTACAATACTTTTGATGAAAACAATTGTTGACTAAAATGTTACATCTGACTATTTTAATAAAAAATATAGTAGACATAATTCACAATAAAAATATATTTAATAATACAAAAATGATATGCCCTTGTCAGATTTGTATGATATGGTACCTAATTATAATCCAACAGAAAAATTATGTGATTTGATTGTTTATAAAGTCTGACATTAGGACAATATTTACATTAAGTTTGCATTCTTAGTATACCTTTTTGCTTTGCATGTGGTTAGGGTTAATGATTAAATGTAAAGTTTATTAAGTTCTACCTTTCTTTTTATTTGCTACAGTCATAACTTTTTTTTGCAAAATAAGCCATTATGTTAACAGGGTTCTCCTTACCTTTGCAATTTTCTTGTGTTTGTTTTGTATTTATGTTGCTTGATAACCCCTACACCAATCAACATTAATAAAATCTTGACAATTGCAAAATTTAGAAAAAACCATTTCTCTTAACAATCAAAAAACATTATTTAACATATTATTCATCAATTAACTTTACAAACCTATCCCAAAATATTTTTTATTGAATATTTGGTAAGGCTGTGGTTTTGCCTTACACTTACAGTATATATGTGGGCGACCATTTGTGGTCATTTCAATTTATATGATCTATGTCTTATATGATCTACAATGAATTTACATGATCAGTTGGAAGAGTTTTTATCTGTTGACTATAATTTGTTGACACTAAAAGATTGTAATTTATTAGAAATTATACCTTTGTTTCATGTATACCTTTATTCATACATACATTCAGAAAGACATTCAAACAGACTTTTGATTTCTCTTGGGAAATTATATTTACTAAATACACTCAAAAATGATATTTAATTACAAAAATTTACTTTAATCAACATTAAAGAAAAAAAAAATTAATTTTTCTTTTCTTTAATTTTTACATATGTACACAAACAGTCAGATCCACAAAAAATCGGACAGTGGTGACCAATTGTGGACATTCAAATCATTTAAATTATAATATATAAATAATTGAACATTCCTATTTTCATTAAAAACTGATTGATCAGTTTTATTTGCACAAATGAGTTGAACTCTAAAAGGACATTCATACAGATAATTTCCCTTGGTTCCCCCTTGGGAAAAACATATGTAAAAATAATTTCCCAAGGGGGAACCAAGGGAAATTGTCTGTATGAATGTCCTTTTAGAGTTCAACTCATTTGTGCAAATAAAACTAATCAATCAGTTTTGAATGAAAATAGGAATGTTCAATTATTTATATATTATAATTTAAATGATTTGAATGTCTACAATTGGTCACCACTGTCCGATTTTTTGTGGATCTGACTGTTTGTGTACATATGTTCATAATTTAAATCATTTTAATATCCACACATGGTCACTAACATATGTTAATAGAAAAATAATTTTTAAATATTAAACTTTTATTATATATATATAATCCAGTTATTTTAGGTAAACCTAAAGATTAGTTAGCAGAAAAATATTTCCAATCTAAACCAGCTGCCTGGATAATGGATAATATAACATGAGAACATAAATCTCCTTCACAGAAATATTTGTATTTAATGGTATTAAATTTTGAAGATTTATTTAAAGTATTGAATGGAGGTGTGTAATAATATGGATTATATGGAGGTACTAAAAATAATAACATATACATATAAAAGTCAGTAACTATAATAGCAAATATTTAATGAAATTTGTGCATGTTTTATTTTTGTGGAGTTAAGTTTTTAAGTACAAGAAAATTAAAATGGTTATAACATTGCTATTAATATATAAAATACTAGTGAAAAATTTTCATGGTTGTCCCCATGCCCTGCAGGGGGATGTTGGGTAAGAAGAACCTGTTTTATCTTTTAAAGCACCCTTTTTAGGAAAATTTTTTATTTGATAAAAAATATGGCTTTACGTTTTTTCCGTTTTAATTAAGTTTTTTTTTAATAAAGGCCTAATATATATTTTTTTCCTATTTTTATACAGCATTTAGAATACTGATTATAAACTAAAATATATTACCTCCTAAATATAACCGATTCAAGTAAGCAAGCTGACCTTTCAAAAAATTCTATAGGTGCCCTAAACCTAAAAGACGAAGCCCTCTTTAAATATTCCTACGACGCCCCTGATTCTTAAAGGTTGGATTCATTGGAATCTTTCCTTTCCTATTTAAATTTAGGGGTAAGTTATTTTTTAAATTTTCGTTATGAATTATTATATTGTTTGGTTTAAACAAATATATATTTTATAATTTTTTTCGTTAGTAGTTGCCAAATAGATTTTGTGATGTCAATATTTTCGGAAAAAACCTCCCCACCCCCCCTTCGTCACGCTTTGTCACGGATTTATCAAACCCTCTCCTTTTTATCTAGCGTGACGTTATTTTCTGACAGCCCCTATATGTTGGCGACCAACTTGGAATCCGAGACAAGTTATAGGATTTTTTATCGGACCAGTTAAGAATTTTTTTAATATTCCTAACTGGTCGCCATTAATTATATCTATAATATTATAGAAGATAAATTAATTATTTAATAGTTATATTCATTAAAGTTTTTGTATTTTTTATTATAACTCACAATTGATTATTATATGAAAAATTAATTGGATAATAGAATAATTCCAATATATCACTTTTTTCCAAGATTGCAGCAAAAACAGAATGTAATTCTACAATAATTGATTGTTTTAAAATTATCATAATATGTATATAAAAGCATTTCTGCTCTTCCATCTTTATTTACAATACCTACAATATTTTATGGATTCTCTATATGCAATTATAATGATATATACTTACGCAGTATTACCAAGTTCTTATAATATTTTTTCATGCGTTTTGTATCTATGGATAAAACTATCCAAATTAAAAATAATTAAATCAATTTATTTTTTAAATAATATCATATAATTACATTAGGTACTAATTGCAAACAAATATTTAATTTAATTTAATTAATTATAAACAAACTATGAAACCATTAAAAATCAGAATTTAAAAAAATCATATTACAACTAAAATTTAGTTATTTTTATCAAAAGACATTGAAAACATTTCAGAAACCAATTGGATCCGTTTCTGTGCTTGATGAGCAGCACGAGTATCCCACAAAATTTTCTGATACAGCAATGAGGACCACATTATTGCAACCAGTACAGAGAACAAACTGAGAGAAACCAAACCAAGAAGTACCGCCTGCATATCAGGAGAGGGATTGATCCGTTTGTGCACCCAAACGCGGAAGGTTGTGGCGGGGTTGGTATGCCAAGTATTTACTGCTTGGTCAATAGTTTCTAAGTGACTGTCTCCAAGAGTGTTTCTGTAACATTTATAAACGCCCTTGTCCAAAAGTTTAATAGTGTTGAAAACTAGCTGGCACTGAGAGTCAACGAACATCCGTTCTTTGATGATCGATTGTAGAGGAATATAAATCTAAAAATTATATTTGAATATATTTACACATGTGTATAATATGGAACAGCTTTCTTTATATTTATTATTTCGTTGCAGAGAATATTCCAAAATAGTATATATACAAATGATTTATAATTTATGTCTCACTTATGCTATTTTTAAAATAGAATATAATCAAGATCTGATTTACGTTCAATTTTACTTTGTTTAATTATATACTGAAAATTCTTAATTACTTAAAACACAAAAAATATTTTTTTAATAATTATTTTACCAATAATATGTACAGTATATAACTGTTAATATAATATAAAGATAACATTTGATTATGGACATACCTCATCTTTTCTCCAGATAACATCAGTCTTCACACGAGAACAGATTGTATTTCTAGATCCCATACACTGTAGTCTCTCCGAGTTCATCCCTTCAACATAGATCTTCTGTACAGCCTTCAGATTACCACTTTGTATTCCCAAAATATGGGATTTTAACTTTGTAATATCGCGAGATACGTACAATCGTAATATCAAAAGAGGGTCCACAGACGGACATTCGGATTCATATTTTAAAACCGCAAATAGGTTTTTAACATCTAAAGGACGTTCACTAATATCAGACAAAGTAGCAATATGGCTAAAATATGTAAAATGGCATGGAAATCGGATTTCTTCTTTTATTGCTTCAAAACCAAGGTTTTTTGCTAATTGTTTAGTTGCTAACGGATTACTGCTATCTATTAAAAAATCAAAGGCGGATTTCATTGCATCATACAACACCTGTTGATTTGGTGTAATTTCTGAAAACTCTGGTAGGTTTTTTGGAACTCTTACATAGCAACGTAAGTCTTGAAATATAATATTTGTCCCACAATTACTTGAAACAAGTGGCCGAGATCCCAGTTCATAGCTCAGATTCCAAAATTTTTCCTTATTTAGGAAACGTTTGGAGTTTGCTAATTTCAACAATTTCTTTTGGATCAGAGCAAGTCGCTCTGAAGCAGTCGTTGAATCCTTGGCTTTATTCGAAACTACCTTTGTACTATAAGTTGGGTATCTGCTGGGGTACACTGTATCCAGATTATACCAAATGTAGTTAGCTGGATGGTGTTCTTCTAGGGTGTACCTACAGTAGTATGTTCCTAGAACGTGATTGGCATCAAAGGAGTAGATATGGAGAGTGAGCAGGTTACCCGGCATAATGCAGTAGCGCCTTGTGTCTTTAATTGGATTACCTTCCTTAGCAAGTACAAGTAAGCTGTCGTAGATCTGAAAAATATGAGCTATATAGTACAGTCTGTTTTTAGGTATGAAAGCATGGCATGATCTTATAGACTCCTATATGGAAAACATGCGCGTATTGATTTTTAAGCTTCCATTCTTTCTATATACCTAATACCATTCTTGATTTGACTATTGAAATTATAGAATTGTTTTTATTAGAAAAATATTTAAATATTTTGTCAAGAAGCGAAACTCGAATGTGTCAAGCGCCGGCCTTTTTTCTATCTATACAAGAAAACATTAATTTCATTCTGTTTTGAATCGAAGAATCCTTATCTATGCATTTTACAAGTAAACTGTAAATGAACAGAGAAATACGATAAATAAAATTATAAAATAAATAATTGAGGAGGATATATAATAAAGGAATTGCCTTTAACTGATAATTTGGACACAAAAATGTAATTTCTGAGCGCTAAATACGACAAAATAATTAGTATCTAAAAATTAAAAAATTCACATAAATGCCGGAAAAACGAAAATATACTTTTAATATTATTTTTAACTTGATTTATTTTTTATATACTTTCCAATTAAATAAGATCCTTTGGTTTTTTGAATTTAAAAATAATTCGATTATATAATTTTAATACTGAATACAAAATAGTACATTATGGCACAAATGACCAGCACATTTTCCCCATGAGTAGATTTGTTACTCAGAAGGCTGAATACCGATTTAGAAATAATTAAATTTCGTATGGTCACGAGTACGCCTTTGTTTAGTTTATTTATAAATAATAAAGAAGTGTTGTTTCCAAATCTGCAATTTACCATTTGAAATGAGTTACAGACATATTTTAAAAGAAAAATATTTCAATAAAAAAATCATGGTGAAAAAATCAATAAAATTAAAAAAAAATTTAATACATATTAATCTAGTAAATTTTGAGATCATAATTAAATTGAAACGCATTCTATATGTTACCTCTGAATCTGCCAATTTAATAATTTTTTCGTTGTTTCTAGGAAGAAAATACCAGGAAAAACTAGATGGGGATTCCCCCTGACAAATTGCACAATTGAATTCCATCGCTTCTGTACTCTGATAGGGCAGAATATTAAAAATATTTCGTTTTCCAGCTTCACGCAAACGTCGGTCTTCACAGTGAATATCTTTCTTTGTTTTATTAGTAACGGTGGATGTTGTCGATATTTCTGTATCAGTAATGCAAAAATGTATCGTTATTATTTGTTGTGGTAAATAATTAATTAAAATCAATACAATTAGAAAAGAGTACGTATGTGTTTGGTTTTTCAAACACATTATTTTATATTAATTTAAATAATAATCATACAAAGCAGTTTTCAATATTTGAATAATCCTTAACCAATGACAGCTAGACAAAAATATGTTAATTACTATAACTAACTTTCATTCAATTCCAAAGATTTAATTATATAACATCGATATAAAATAATTTTGAACAATTTTTTAAAATATTATCATTGTCATTCTATAAATCCAACTTGTAAAATTTACTAAAATAATATGGTAATATGTTCAAGGTAATTTTGTATAGTAGCCGACCTATAGTGAGTGAACCTAAAACACTGCTTAATATAAAAATAAACCAAACTCTTTTTTTTTACATTACACAGAGCAAGGAGAAATATTTAACAATGGGGAAAGGCCAATGTTTATGCTATAAGGTCATTTAAATTAATTTATAATAACTAGAATTTCAATTTTGTTTGTATTTTAAATATTTCATTCAAGGTTTTCTTTTAAAATTTCTTTTATATTTGTGTCATCCGTTTATAGAAGAAATTTTATACTACCAGAGCAATGAAATACAAGTAGACAATGAAATCGGTGAGAATTCCAAAACGAAATGCCATCATTGATTATTTAAAGTATTTTTGAAGTTTCCAATACACATATTGGTTTATATATACCTAATAATATATATTAAATTTATAAACAAAACTCGTGGAATTAAAATTATGGGTTTGGAAAACAATAGTGTGAACATGTTAGTAGGAACAAAACAAGCGAGAACACAATTTTAATTCTTTACGCTAATTATTTTCGTTGAATTAACTTTATAAATAAATTAACTTAATCTGCGATAATATGTGCGGGTTTATTTCGGGTTCCCGAGCTCGTATCGATGGAAATTGTCGTATCCAAATCGCTTTTTGTTGATTCTATAATTATTAGTTTCCATTTTTTCAGCTATATAGTTTTTATTTCCGTCTCCTTTTTGGCCAAAAACAACAACCCACTCAATTTCCGCTTTAAAGAAGCCATTTTCATACAAGTGAGAATAAGCCAGCAATCAATGGAAAATTCGAGTGTAACTAACTTTTTACCTTCATCTTTAAAAAAATATTTTAAACATTTATATGTATACATGACATTTATTGAGCTTTTAACATCCATCTTTTATATAGACCATTTCTGTGTGAACCTTAATAAATTATTCTTATCTATTTTTTATTACATTTAAAGCCAACCTCGGTTAAAGCCAACTTTCTTTATACTGCAGTCCAATATTGATTCCTTTATATTCTTTTTACATTTATTAATAATTAAGTAAATAGATTGCGTCCTGTTTAATAGCTTCATTATATATGTTTTTAACTTTATTGAACTTGATTTTCACTTGTGAAGTCAGAAATCGATGACGCTTATCTCTATTGATTATCTTAAAGATATTTAAAAGTATCCTTCGTCCTAAGTCTCACTGTCGTCATGAGATAACATAGGTATAGCTCCTCTCACTACGAGTCTCTATTATCACATGTCTGCTCCCAAGATTTTGGGTTAAAAAATCCAGGCAGGAGGATGAGAAATGCGTTTTATTGCTTGAAGGAGTGCTTGTTTATTTGTCTGGGGTGTCTTTGTGAAGTCTTAGGAGATGTCGTGTCCCAATTAAGGAGGAGTCTACGGAAGGTTTATGTCTTTATGATGTTTTAGGCTAGATGAATCCTAGAGCATATCTTAAGAGTCTGCAATGGAAGGAGTTGATGGCTTTGGCTAGAGATGGGACGGATAGTCCAACGTTCTTGGTTGGATAAGAAGATGGTTTTGGTATAGTTTGATTGGTGAGGTGGTGGTTGTTATATTTTGATTTAAATAAATTCAAAATCATACAATAAAAATTTCAATAAATATTACTCCTTGCGCCCACACTAAAAACTTTTTTCGTGCTTTTTTTGTGCAAATCCAGGATCACGAAAAACTCAAAAAAGGCGTAGGGAGGACATGGATGAAAAATAGAAGATAGATAATTATTTGATATATTTTAATTAGTATAATCTTTATTTTCGTAAAAAATATGTTTTACATTAATTATATTTATAGCGTCATAATTGACTCATAAATTATTTATCTATACCAGCCAACAGATCAAAAAAACGTCCACAGCCCATTTCAATTATATACGGTGTATTAGTTTCGTTTTAAAAAGATATTTAAATAAAAAAGATATTAAATGAAATTCGTTTAAAAACGAAATTATTACACTCAGTAAATATTATTCGGATTGCATTTTAATATGATGCTTCAAATTTACAGATTAAATTAATTTTATATTATTTTTATGTATTATTGAACCAAATTTAATATATCTATTTATAATATTATTATTTATATCACAAGTATATAAATTGTTTAAATTAATAAATTTTATTTATAATCTAAAATATATAGGTAATGTTGAACTTCCGCCCGTCAATTTGGTATTGGATATCGTTTTAGATATATTCCCCCGCGGACGATTGGTACCTACTATTGATTATTGGTCAGTTTGCCGGTCTAGATAAATAATATAATATAAAATAATATAAGATAAGATAAAAAGTATATAATATATACAATGATTTTTATATTTTTATATTTACTTTTTCCTATGGTTGCTATGAAAAGTTAGATTCAATACTAGTACTTTTTAGTACTGTGGAACTTTTCCAGTACTGTAAAAATTTCAAAGATATAAGAGTTTCATGCATTTCAATTGTATAGTGAAAATGTTTTAATGATTCTAAATTTAATTAGAAATTGCTTTATTTCAATAAATTAATAATGAATAGACAACAAACTTCTAGATAAATTCTAAACAATTTAAATCAATTTCAAATTAATTTAAAAGGAATCGCAAATTGAAGTACAGAATTAAACGTTTAAATCAATTTTGATACTGTAACCATAAACATGACCATAGAAAAAATCAATTTCTATAAAAAAATAGCATTCCTTCGTTGAAAAAGCACATTTCAATACTTTGATATTTATTGATCCTCGATCTCGGAATCAATAAATATCCTCGTATTGAAAAGTATTACTTTTCCAATTTCAGGAAAATAGCTATTATATTATTATTTATGGCATTATACATTTTTTAAATATAGTATTCATTATATGGAAAGGTACTAATGAATATGAGGTCATTCTTATTGAAATATTGACACAACTAATGAAATATATGTTTGTAGTAATTTTATAAACATTACACAATAACTACAATTAGATCTGCAAACCAAATTAAATGTGTTAATAGCTAAAAAACGGTAAAAAAACATCAAATAGATCAATAAAATAGAATTGATATATGGTTATAATTTCCAATCAACTAATCAAATTAAATTTTTTGCCTAACACACTGGCTAAGAATTTTAAATGCATTAATTTAAGATTGCAGATCTAATTATTGAGGTGTATGAATAATAAAAAGTATAAACTAGTTAGTATATGCTTTTTATTTTAGCAAAAGGTTTTTGGTTCATACTAAAAATTTTAGCATTTGCTAATTTTGCTATTTTTTTAGAATATTCTAAAAAAATGTATTTACTAACAATTTTATTAATCTTTTTCTACATAATTTAATAGCTTATTCTTTTATTAAAGAACGGTCGCTTATCGTTATAGGTTCTAATAATTATTGTTTTATTTTGTTTCAATTAACATTCAAAATTAGTTTTTGTTATCACGAACATATAAAAATATAGGGAAATTGAATTTTACAAAGACGAAGATGTAGTGGCTAGTGAATTAGTAAGCAATGAATAAAATGAAATAAGATCGAGAACTCTACGATAAATAGTTTGTAGAATGGCCGGCGCAAGAGAAATTCCCATTGGGAGCCGAGTGAACTGATAATAAACGTAGTTACACTTGAATCTGGTTATATGTCTGGCACAAGCCGCCAAAGGAACTGAGTAGAACGCATTGGTAAGATCGATCCCAATTGCGTATGACACTTCATAACGCGATATAGTAGGAAGATGAGAAGCAAAAACTGGCCGAAAAAGGCGCAGCTTAGGAATATCCACCGAGTTAAATGTTTGAAGTCCACAAACAAGTGAAAAGAACCAGTACTCTTCGGAACACAGAAGACTCCAGATAAGAAGGGCCTTCGGACGGTGATGAGCACACTCAATGATTCCTGCGTTGAGTAAACCAGTAACCATATATGCAGAGTATTAGACGTCCGACACGCGCGGTTGCAAACGTCTGTGAGCCACTCTCGGGTAGATACGGGCGCCATTAGTAAAGCCATCAGTAAACACACGTTGTATACGATTAGGTAACCGGTGTAGCAGTTGAATTGAAGAGTCAAGACAAGACGTGTGAAGATCAAAGGCACTTGACAGTTGCTTACATGGCATTTGGAAACAAATTATATAATATATTATATAAAAAACTTTTAAAGCATATAACTACAAACAAATTTTTTTTTATGTTTATAAAAATACATTATTATGCTTTTAAAATTTAAACGTGGTGTAATTTGAAACGTGGACTGCAAATTATACATTATATAAAATGAATAGATAAAAAACTATAATTATATACAATTACATAATTTATGTTTAAATAAATCAATAAAGATACTCATTGTTTGAGCGGAGAATATAATTTACCTAAAGATATTTTAAAATATTATTTTTAATTCATAAAAATTTACTGTGATTCGTTTATTTTAGAAAATAATTATAACTTGTTATATAGTATAATAATTTTGATATTTTTTAACTTTGTAGTCGATTTGATAAGAAGAAATATAATTATTACTGTACACTACTCTTGAACTATCAATAAATAATTTTTTTTCAATGAAATTTATAAATAAAAATTAAGGATATTCTAAAGAATTTTTATATATTCTTCTCTATAGTTAATTTGAAATATTGTTTAAATTTAATATTACATCAGATTTTTTGTCAAAAAACACATCATTGAAACTGTCAATTTATGTATAATCCAAAGTGCATTCCATATCTTTTGTATCATGATTTTTTTAGAACTGTTATGATTGACATTTTGTCCTTGAGAAGCATATTTTTATGTATAGATAGATAGGAAATGGCCAAAATCTTATTTGAGAAATGCCATGAAAATATCATGTATGCCACATATTTTAGCCTTTTCATATTATTTTGTATATAAAAATTTTGATTACCTATCAGATATATAATCTCCTAATGCTATCATGAAATGCACACTGGTATATAATTCATGTCTTAACACATGCATAAGCTATATTTTTTTTATAACACATATAACCAAAACAGCAGTTTTTAATATGAATTAATGATTACTGCAAGATCTTGGATAATATAGCCAATTTTATATATAAAAATATAGCAATTGCTAAAATCTTGAGTATGGAATTGCCATAAAAAAAAGACTTGGAGTCCAGTTCCTTTTTTCTATCTGTAAAACTGCTTTTTAATAGTTTGTAATATTATTTTAGGTATAAAATACTTATGTATTACATAAAAGACACCATTTATAGTATAACAATAATATATTTCTAATTGAAACCATAATTTTTACATACTTTTCACTTGATTTTATTCTATCTTTAATATACTTATAAGCTCTAAAATGTTCTGTTTAAATGGTATAATCTAATTTTGGTTTCAAAATCTTCCATTTTTAAATTTGGTATATTAGCATTACTATAATTATGATTTAAGGTCATTTTGTGATACTTGAATGGTGACTTTATATCTGTTATTAAAACATTTACAGGCTCTAAAAGGAACTATTTAAAAGTTCTAACCTAGTTTAGATTTTAAAATCAGTAATCTTTGATTTTGGGACCTATAAAAAAGGATGTCACAGGAAAATCCTCAATTTTAAGTTTTATATTAGTACAGACACCCCTAACTCAAATTAAGTGGAATCATAGATGGAGGTGATGTACCCACTAAATTTGCCACAGGTACATCCACTAGTAGCTTGCCAAAACATTTCTGGTATGCATTCCTTATTAATCTAAGTGAAAAAACAATGTATAAAGTCAAGATTATTGTACTGTGTAAACAAAATAGTTTAAAATAAAACATTTTAAAATTTAAATGACAACTCCCCTTTCCTTATTAAATTTATTTATTGATTAATTTGTCTTTTTACTAAATCACTTTTCAAATTATGATTTTTTATTCTCACATGGTAACCTGTGATTCAGAATATAGTATGATTCAGAATATACAGACTCAAATTACACATTCTCCAGTTTAACTTCTGACTCTGATATAAAATAAATTATTGATATTAAACAAGAACGTAAAACAACTCTTGATGACACAGTTTGGAATACTATTAATTGACCATAACACCATCAAGCTGTACAAATTTGTTCACAATCATCCTGCTGAATCAAAATCTGCTCAAGCTAAAACTGAAGATTCATTATTCCATAGTGCATGGAAAATGTTTTTTACTTATGACATTAACAACATTATTCATCATAATACCTCCAATTGACTACATATTTTTCAAAGACACCAACTTCATCACTGGTATGCAGATACCACCAACTATATAGACATTTGCTCATATTACGGTATCCATTACCCTATCAGTGTAAATCATATGGCCAGGCTGGTTTCTCTCACAACATGTTTTGTTTGATTCACCAAATGATTTGATTTGTTGATTATGAAACAGAAGTACAAAGAAAGGCAGTTGACACATTCTTTTATGATTGAGAATTACATTATATTTTTATTAATAAAATGTCAAATACTTTCAGAAGTACTGCTATTATTATAGTAATTTTGGAGTATACAATTATACAATTATATATAATAAAATATATATATTTTTGGTTTATGGTGCAATAATTTAACAAATACATTCTCCTAAAACTTTGCATATGTTAATGCATATGTATTATCAATTAAAAATCTTTTATTATGGATTTAATCTGATTCCATTATAAAATTCTGCTTTTATAAAAAATCAGAAATAATTTCATTAAAATATATTATCTTTAATGTTTTAAAATTGAAATATTAGGTGAGTATGACCATTAAATGTTTTATAGTTAGCTTCCATTACTCATCTGTAAGAATAAAATGAGAAGATTAATCTAGATTCCCAATTATAAGTCAAAAAGTAAGAAAATTATACAAAAATAACAAAAAGAGTAAAATAAAAAACTAATAGGTTTTAAATACTCAAAAAGTTTTGTTTCACTGAATCCCATTATAGTAGCTTTATGTGTAAAAATATGCACAATTATATCATAAGTATTCATATAAATATATCAATCTGCATTTTTAATACAGTTATCTAATAGTTTTTACATTGAATAGAAGTTAATAAATAACAAAATATTTATTACCTATATAATCCATAGCCCAAATTCTATTTTTAATCATAAATCTAATTATATTGTTACTATTAGTATATTTCATCTGTTTCTTTTCATTATTTTTTTAAATGAAAGATTTATGTAATACATATCTTAATTCTTATAGTCAGTCGTAAACTATCAATTATAATTAATGTTTCATCTGTCAGTTTTTTCTTTTAATCTGTCTTATAAATTTTAATTAAAGATTAATTTTTTAAAAATAATTATATTTTTTTATGAAACATACATTAACATATGAATTATTTTTTAGTTTTTCAATGATAAGTTAAAAAAATAATAAATTTAAAATAATTTTCTTTTTTTTTGGATTAAGGCTGTCAGAAACTGTCAAGTTATAAATAAAAAAAATAAATTTTAAATAGTTTATCAACATGTTATAACACATTTTTAAATAATTCTTTATACTATATAGTATTGGTATAAAATAATCAAATATTCTCATTATATCCTAATACATTTTATTTTTAAAACATTAAAGATAGTATATTTTAATGAAATTATTTCTTCTTTTTTGAGGTGTATCATATATATTCAATTTATTAATCTTAATTTGCCAAGAAAAAGTAAGAATTACATTTAATTAACAATTTTTAAATGAATCAAAAACAATTGCTAATAATATATTTTTTATCAATATGGATTCTAAATGATATTCTACACCTTTGAAATAAAAAATCTTATGGAGAGACATTTTTTGAAGATTAAAAGAAAGATGTCTCTTCTAAAATTACCATTCGTGATACAACAATTTATTCTCTGTAATTAAATTATCAAAATAGTTATTCACAATTGACATCTATCTTTTGCTAACTGGAGGAAAGACGTGTCAATAATGGATCGGAACAACCACAAGAACGACAAGTACGAACCAGTCCCCCAACCTGGGGTCGGAGGTGTAAGTAGCCCTACAATGCATGACATGCCTCCAAGCAACACCGCCGGTTACTATAGTTACCCACACCAACAAATGGCAGCAGGGCCGGGTGGTGTCGGACCACCTAACCCTTACTATCAACCTCCTCCCCCCGCTGGTGGAATGCAACAACAACAACAGGGTTACTATGGGCAACCCTGGGGCCCCCCAGCACAGGAGGGCATGCACCACCAACAGGCAGGCGGATACATGCCACAGGCAGGCGATGGAAGTGCTGGCTTTGGTATGATGGGTTCCCCACCACCTCCAGGGGGTCAAATGATGACTCAACAGCAGGCCCAGCAGGTCTGGATGCAGCGTCCAGCGGTGATTCCTGGCTGTCCTCCGGGACTCGAATATCTTACTCATGTTGACCAGATACTGGTGCATCAACAGATTGAACTTTTAGAGGGTGAGTTAATTAAGAAATCTTCTTCACTTCTATGTCACGAGTTTCAATCGACTATTTTTATAACATGAAAAAAAGTATTTCTTTGTCCTGTGTCTAGAAAATTTACAGTGTTTAGAAGAAAAAAAATCTACGAATTCGAATTTATTATTTGGAGTTAAAATGTTTTTAAAATGTTTGTTTTTAGATTAATTAATCTTCTGCAGCAGTCATGCATATTTCATCGAAACTTTTAAAAACCCGTTTTTACAATTTAAAAAATTAGAATTTTTAGGTATCATTTTCCCTTCAATTATATTAGAATATGCATTTTATATTAAAAATGTAATCTGCTAAACTCTCATTGTTATTTGCATTTAAAAGCAATTATTTAATTAGAAAATTTTCTATATTTTTGTTCAAGTTTTAATATATAAAATTATATAACTATAATTTATTTTATATTAAGATACATTTTTTGAAATAAAATTAATCAACATTTTCTGTTTTTAAATTTTTAAGACGCTATCGACATCTTCATTTTTTCTATTATTAAATCGATAGTCATTATAGGAAAAAGAGTATTATAGCTTAATGGCCGCTGTTTAATGATTTATTTAATATTCCTTCAATGATTTTAAAATGAATTACCGACGGGAGTTTAATAGACAGGTCAAATTTTCGGGGATTAATCATGACTGTGTTTTGTTTTTAACCGAGCAGAAATGAAATATTTTTGATAACTTCAGATAAGAATAATTTTAGTAATTTAACAAACAAACAAATAATCAATATATATATATATATCTTCATCTCATGAACAATTAAAATAAAAGATAATAATTTAGGGGAGTGTAAACTTGTCTAAATAGAGTTTAGGCTGGCGAGACAATTAATTTTCCGGTCGATACACAAAAGTACTCCGACAATATGTTTCATTCTGTGATCTCCTTGTGTATCTTTCAAACTTTTGTAGTTCATTTTACAAATTTCCAAAACTTTATAGAAAGTAAATTTTATTAATTTTAGTCATTATAAGTTATTAAATACGAAACAGAAAAATTAGAAAATTGATTTTAATTTAACCATTATTGTGAACATTAATATTATTTTTATTAATTTATGAAACAAAATTATATATACACATGTAAAGAGTGAGCTAACATTGTTTTTGCCTTTCTCAACTAATCATTCAATTTATTTCATCAAAGACTTCTAAGTCTGCGGGCTAGTTAAAAGCTTTATTTCTTCATTTATAGTTTATTATTGATCTCTATACCGTTTGCTACAATCATTAAACTTTTATATCGTCTGACAACAAGTTTTCTCTAGTAAGCCATATTATAAATTCGCCATGATGATATACTATAAAGGAATTCTGTGTGGAAGGTTTTTATGCCCTTTGGCATATAGCTGACACGTCTTATGAGTTTGGATTGGATTTTGTTCTGTTTAATCATTAAATACATCACAAAAGATTCCCATGTATAACTGCACACTATGGGATAAGAATTGGGGTCATTAAGTTTCATCTAATGATGAACAAAATTCTTACTGAATTTATACAATCTGTGTCCCATGTCAAATCGAGAAACATTTATTTCTGCCTTTGAAATGGGATTTAAGGATTTACAAATAATTTTAGGTATATTGTCTATATGCTATTGTAAAACGTATTTCATATTTTTATTCTTTCTACATTCTAAATATTTTGAATACTTTGTATTACTCTATAATACTTTATTAATAACATTATTTTAAATGTTTTAATATGACAAAGAAATATTAATGCCTCTGATTTCTGATTATCCAGCTTAATGTTTTCAACAGTTGCGCTATATATTATGAAAAGACAAAAACAGAAAAATATATACAACTTGGTTGTCTCCCGTGTTGTATTTCTTTCAGGCATATAATATCATCAACCGCGACACGGCAACTGTAAGATGATATATTCTCTACTGATAAACTGATAGTGCAACCGATATTTTTATAATTCTGGCTTGAGGCTGCTTTTTGTTGTTAAAAAATAGCTGTGAAATCTGTCATAAAAACAATTCCAACTGCTAATTGAATCAGTCTGGGTTAAATTTAATTTCCATAAATAATTCATTTTTCGTATTATTATTATTTGTGTTCCCGGTCTACACTTCAACGTAAGCAATCTCTGTAATTCTATTTCAAAAGAAATAAAATATTGAGACTATTTATTTTTTTATTTTTTCTGTTACCGAAATTTGTGAAATTCCCATTTTATTTTACTGCCAAAGATTTAATTTCTTATTAGTGTTTCTAAATTTGTTTACATATATCGAACATATTTATAATTACTTTCTCGTATTGTGGAGCTTACTATTCATATTAATATCAAAACCTATCTCTACGCTAGAATCCATTGTTTTCTTAATATCTACGAACATTTTCAACTGCTATTTCCGCATCCTACTTCGAATTTTTCTTTTTCAGAATTGTCCCTCTATTTAGCATGAAATTGGAGCTTTAGCTCCAAGGGATTTGTTCTGTAAACATTCTATTATTGATCAAAGAAAGTTGTTTCTGTGACTTTACTATACAGGATAAAACCAGAGGCCCGCCATAGCTTTTTTTGATTTATTTTTCAATCTTAAAATTGTTTTACGTGCGCCTCCCATATCCCTCAATATTTGCTTAAGTTTTATCAAATCTGATCCGTGGTTAATATTATATTTTAGCTAAAACACGCTATGAAAGACTTTTAAAACGTATATTAACGTATGAAATGAAAATTGCACTATTATATTGGAATTTTATCTTTATTCAAGGTAATAACGGAGAATAATTGTAAACATCGATTTTGGAATAGATTAAACTTTACATTATAATTTTAAATATGGAAATAATCGATAATTCAAAAAATAATGATTTTAATTATCACTATTATTCCGATTTAGTTTTGTTTGATTCTTTCACCCAAACCATTATTTTGTAAAAAAGTAAAAGATGACCCTAACTACAGGTGATCATTTTCCATATGGGAAAGTTACACATTAAGGTTTTTATATATACTCTGCTTCTTACTCTCAGATTTTTACAGTTATATGGTCTCTTTAACTGCTCAACTATCTGCAATTATTAAGTCTATTTAATATGAAAATTTATAAGTTGATGTTAGTTTAGTAAATGATTATTTATTTTTCAGTATATAATTTAAATTCAATAGTTTTTTTATGTTTAAGGGAAATTTCATTTATCAGTGATATCATTTACGATATAAAAAATATTGCAATTAATTCATTTCCTGTGTATATCAATCATGCATCACTTTAGCCTGATTTATCATTATCGTACCCAATATACCTATTAACTCTTCTCCGATTTCA
>JAUZNC010060817.1:0-43297 GCA_034780395.1 Vannuccia rotundouncinata | reverse complement strand
GGTCAATATTGGAATACGAATATCGCCCTGCCCTAATTACTCAATTCTTCAGCTTAATTCATATATAAAGCCGAAACAGGATCGTATATATAAATTATATGTACATTAATATATAAAAAACGACATTAATTACGGATCACCCTATATTATATACCTACACACTATTTCAATAGCTTTATGCCTAATTGAAGGCTGTAGTATGAGAACCGGCTAACTCTATTTTGTACATATTTCAGAAATCAATTTTAAAGATTTTGATTTATTCCACATTTGTATATGTTTCGCCCTTTTTACTCTATCATTCTGTGATAAAAACAAATTGAATTAATGTGATACATCTTACAGCTATTAACCTCAAGTGCTAGTGTCCAGAAAATATCGATTTTACTAACCTAGCCGGTTCTCATTCAAAAAAATTATTCTTTATAATTGTGAATCATTACTGAGTACCAACTCATAGAATCTAAGTCTTTTTTTAATAAAAAGAACGAAAAAATAATCTAAGTTTTATAAATTGTGTATTATAATAACAAAATATTTTATAATATGTGGTTACAACAAGTCAACTCAAAAGTTGACCACAAAAGTCAACAACTCAAAAGATACAATAAGTGGTTTATCAATAGTCAATAATTCTCAATCTCACTTTGGACACCAGTTGCTGACGTTAATGTCATATAGAAGGGTTTGTATCAGGGACACCCTTAACTATAGGGACATAAAACTCAGATTTCATGGTAATTTGACTACATAGGGCGGAATCTATTTTTTATAGATGAATTTTTGGCTAATTTTTAAACGTGGTTTGATTTTTCATAATCTTATAATACTAATTTGAAGAAAAATATTGATATATGTATAAGAGAACAACTTTTCAAACAATGATCAAATAATGAGAAGTCTTATTCACTATACATGTAGAAATATATGTTTGTGATAAAAAACATAATGAAAATGCATTCTATATTACATAAGATAAACTAATACATGCCAAGTAAAATACATAATTTAATATTGATCCTCTATATATATACAATGCGGCATATAATACAAATAATCAGTAACAGTTAATAATTGTAATTACAAATATACAAAAAGTGGAGTGTTAATACAAGGAAGAAAAATAAATGTGAATAATAAAAATTCAAATGAATGTGTTTATAGACAAATACAATTAAGTTTTCTAAAATATTTATGTACACTGAAAAACAAACTAATTCAAGAAATGTAAATAAATTATGTCGATTGTAGGTTTCTCAATTTACGCTCTTCAAGAGCCAACTGCGGAGGTTTATTTAATGTATCGATCATAGTAATTCCTTTAAAAAAACTACTATGGTTTTCAGAATAAGTGGCATGTGAAAATCGTCTTTCAGTTTAATAGGTAAAGATAAATACATATAATGGAACAATTTACCAATATATAACCAACAAATAAATCGGTCAACGTTGGACGTTAAAATTCCAAAAAGGCGAAGACATAATCTTGAAAACTGAAACAAATCTTCTTTCGGATAACAGAGGTTACCTCGAGAAACCATTTGTGTAAATTCTGAGCTTAAATTCCCATAAAGGAAGCCGGTTTACATTCAAATAAGTGTGTTATCCGGTTTTCATGCAAAATAATTCTGGAATAGAAAGCAACTGAGACGCTTTTTATTCACCAAAATAATTCCAACAAAAAATTTTCTAAGAAAATGCATATACAACTCAAATTCGCCAAAAAGTAAGCTAGCTGGTTCTCATTCTACTTAGGCTTTAATTGTCATAGTCATCATCTGGATCAGAGGCCCATCACAATTATTCAGTTCATTATGACAATTCTCAGCATGACATACGCAAAATACTGTGCACGGTAGTTTAGCGCACACCCATCAGCACATCTTCCTGATTTGCAAGGCCTTACACTTTCACAAGAGCAGCAAATCAGTTTCAGAATCTTTGTTGAGCAAGTGACACATCTACATGTTTCGATTTAGGCAACATAGTCTTGGTACTGTCGTCACGAATATATCCATGTTCTGTTGGATCTAGCGAGGGAGGGTCAAGATCCAAAGCGTGTTTCAACACAGCTGCCTGCAAGTGTACTTGCTTGACATTTTCAGAAATGGGAAGGCAGAGACTTCATCTTTTGTATGGCCGTGGTGCCCTTTCCAACCTTTGTGGCCCATGACTTCTTTCTTGCCTCAGACATAGTGCTACAGTCCTTGTTTCCATAGCATGCAGCTGTCTTGTTATATCTGGTAACAATGCATTAATGTCACCCAAAAGTGACAAGGAGTAGCCTTCTCGCCGTTATACTGACCAGTGTATCACCCAGAAAACAGCTAAACCATCTAGCACTCTACATTTGACATCTGGTAATACGTTTCTTGATGACATCTCAACTTGTAGTTGCTTCTTCAGCGGTGCCTTAGCCTTTCCAGTTCTCATGTCACCCTAGTCTTTGAATGCATCGATGTAGGCACCAGTTGCTTATACGTCAGTAATGCATTGATGTCTATTGTGTCATGGCAGCTAGCCTAGAGTCCTATATGACTCGTGAAAAGAGAAGGGTGGTATATTATTCTTTTTGCTCTTGATATAAGATTTAATACATAGCTAAGTGTATATTTTTTTACAATTTTAGCTCAAACTTTGGATAATTAAGCTGTGTTAGGTAGGAAAATAATTTATTTTACCTTATCGACATTACATTTCTATGACAATCGTTATTGGATTATATAATTATTTGATGATAATAAAATTCATGTCATTGTATTTATTTACCCTCTGAATAAGGGTATAGCCACCAAATTATTGCGAGTGGTTGTATATAGAACTCAAAATATTTATAAAATTTATTTTTACATAATGGCGGCATAAAAATCGATTTTGTGAAAATTGCTCAAAGATGACAAGATTTCATTAACAGGATTTGTATTCTGCGTGATTTTCTGATATAGAACATGCAAAAAATGCAATACTCTATTTCCAGGAATACCCATAAAATCCGATTTGGTGGCCAAACTAGACAGTTTGTCTTGGATAAGCAAAATAATTATTCATAAAGGATAAAACTTTAGACCATATAATAAACAAAATATTTGCTTATTATAGCAAGAATTGTTTTGATTATGAATGGCTACTTCTTTCATAACAATTACTCAAAAACGATATGCTTTATAAAAACTTTAAAAAATAATTTACTTTACAGGGCTCCATTTCATAAAGCAATTTAAGTTAAAAATTAAATTAATTTTTTACTAAAGTCAAAAATGAGTTTCACAAAAATAACTTAAGTGAAAAATTAAATTAAATTTATTAATTAATTAAAAAATTAAATGAAAAATTAAGGTATTGTTTCATGAACCAATTTAATTGTAAAAGTTAAAAGAAAAATTAAATAACCTTCATTATATATTTAAGTTGAAAATGGCATATTGGCATGTTATTCAACATCAACGTGCTTTGAGGAGAGAACGTATTTTTCAGGATAGAATAAATCCTCTGGATAAATTCAATGATGTACAGTTTATGCAGCGTTACCATCTTGATCGCCACTCATTTTTTATTGTACATAATAGTCTTGAACATAGACTAAACCACAATACCAACAGAAATTTTTCTATTCCATCTACTCTTCAACTTTGTATTTCTTTAAATTATTATGCAAGCAGATTTTTTCTAACAAGAATCGGATATCTCCATGGTGTGAGTAAAGCCACCGTAAGTCGATGCATTACAAAAGTTTTAAAATCATTATGTGAATGTCCAAATTTGAAAATAATGTTCACATTTTCAGTACAAGTTATATCAAAACAAACAAAAGTTCTATGAAATTGGTTTTCCTAATGCTATAGGTGTTATAGACTGTACTCACATTACAATTGTTTCACCAGCAGGAGACAGAGAAAGACATTATGTTAACAGAAAATCCAAACATTCTATTAATTGTCAAATTGTATGTGATCCTAATTATATTATCACTAACTTTATGTGCAAATGGCCTGGCAGTACACATGACTCTTTTATTTTGGATAATCGATAATCTACTTGGATAAATGATAATTGATTATCTCTAATTATACCATCAATACAGTCAGCCCCAATAAGGTCACAATTTTTCTCCTCCATTGCAGAAAGAGGTTCAGCCTCATTCCAACCTCTACCAGTCTTGAGTTGCTCTTTCCTAATAAAAGATGCTTTCTTTTTTGTTTCAGCTTTAATGTTACACCATTTTATTTTAATTTCCTCACCTGTTCTGATGCAAAGAGACACAGATGAAACCATTTTTGTAATAAATTCCCATAGTGCATTTTTTCTATTTTTTAAAATGTTTGGAGTAAATTTTGAAAATAACACTAATTCATTTTTATGTACTTCTTCAATGAGCACTCTTTTTTCACTTTCAGTAAAATTCCAAGATCTTTTAGACTCATTATTAAGTTTTGCCATGGTATTTCTGTAACATTATTATTTGTGCTTTATAAGGTGTTTATATTATAGAATATATGGAGTAATAAAAAACCAACCATACAGAATTGAATTGAATAGAGTTTTGGTGCATTCTAGGAATCGGGATATACCCTTTAATTTAACCTAAGTTGCACTAGACATCAGCTAGCTGCTAGGATGCCATAACTCCTCTTACCCAGTTTTTCCAGTCCCTCTTATTATCTCCCAGATATTATGATTCGGGGTTATAAATATCTATGGGGGTGAGTGCAAAATCCTGAGCAACTAGTGAGAGCCAGGTGATTTCGAGGTTGCTCTCAGCCCGAGACAATTATAGGTCCCTACTTTCAAGATAGGTGGTATAATAATAAAAAGAATATAAAAAACTTATTAAGAGTAAGAGACAGAGGACTGTAGACTACTTTAGCTTGTAAGAGAAGCAAGTGGTAGCCAGTTGCTTGTCAGCACAACTTCCGATCGTTAAACATACAGGATGAAATATATATTTAATTTCGTGCTATAGTGATTGTTGTCTATAGTTACAGTAAATAATCTATTTAAACAATAACATTATAACAAATGTAAAAATCAACTAAGTTAATGTCACAATTTTCAATAATAGTTTCAATATGTAAAAAAATATATAATTTGATATTGAAGTAAAATATTTATTTTATACTTAAACGAAAATTTAATTATTTTTATGAAACACACTTAATTAAAAATTAAATGAAAATTAAATGTTATATTTAAGTGAAAAATTAATTATTTTTATGAAACGGGGCCCAGGTATATTGGGCTTGTATGTTTTCCATATTGAAGAATTGGAATATTTAAACAATGAGAGGTTACTTTGCAAGAAAATGTCTATTTTTTATTAAAAAAAAGTTGAATTAAGTTTTCAAAAGTTATTATGTAGGTGAATTTAAACGAATAACTCTTAATCATACTAAAACAAAAAATGAATATATGTCATATAATTTTATTTCCTATGTTTATTGGTATTATAAACTGAATTTTGTGTGAATTTTCAATAAATTCTGCTTTGAATCATAAAGAATATGAAGAATAGTATAACAGTATCGATCATATAGAACAGCTTGATCGTGTTCTGCTGATTATTTTGAATATATTGTTAAGATATAAAAATTGTATTCATATATTTTTCACCAGCCAATTAAAAAAAATATTTCTCCAATGTCAATGTACGTTGTATATATCCGAAAGAATTTCAAATTTTCCATATAACTTATATTATTACATCCATATTTTTCTAAATTTTTTTATGGATCTCAAAAAAAATGTTCAACATTAAAAACATTATTTGTGTTAAATGACATTTTGATTTTCTTCAATAATTTTCTTTCCTTCTTATTTATACTCTTATTAAACACGTCATATATTTACTACTTTTAGTAGTATAGCCTTTTTTCTAGGTTTGTTGTCTCGGAAAAATAACGATGCTGAGATTCGGTATTGTTTCGATACATGCAGTTTTGGGGTAGCAATTAAATTTCGCTGGCGGACCGATAACTATTCTTTTCCAATGGGATAGCGAAAAAAAATAAATTGAATCACTGGCAATTAATCGGCTATACGGTAGGGCTAATTTAGGATTGAGTAGACTAATTAGAAATGGTTGAATGTTCACAACACTTATGCAAGTTGATGACAATTTTATTAGTAATCGAACTGGCGGTTATAGATATTCTTGTGATTTTTAATTAAATGTTATTTATACTTTACTTTTTTATAGTTTTAAATTATACATATATTTATAAAAGAAGCTGCATACACTCATCAAAATAAAGAAACGACTGTACATATCAAAACATAACAATGTATGTATTTGACAATTATTGTGATTTCATTAACCAAAAGTGCAGTGTTACAGCCCACATATTACTATACTTACCATAATTTGGTCAATTTATAAATAATGCTAATTTGAATTGTTTCGTAAATTTCAGTAATTATAAAAACATTGACATATTTTGAAATCAGTCTAAATTTTCAATAAACAATATAGTTGTTTTTCTTTTTAATAATTTAATTAATGCGACTTCTGACATTACGCAATCACGATAATAAATAGTATTGCTAATTTAATGAAACACTTCTATACATTTTAGTTAATGTCTTTGTAGTAATTCAGAAACCGCAGCTCAATTAATTTTGAAAAACCCTAAATTTACAAAAGACCCACATTTATAAAAGAAAAACAATCGATAAAAAATATGTTTATTACTTAATATGAAAGACAGAATATGTAGAATTATAACTAAAATACGTTAAACTATTGTAGTACTATTATTGTTTATCAATATCATATAATAAACACATACTTCTTCTAGTAATATAAAACAACAGAAAAAAGGGCTTACCCATTGGTAGATATAAACAAATAAATATATAAATAATGCAGTTTATCAACCATACGATAACAAATAAAAGAAAAGTGAATATCAAATACTTCAATATTATATTCCTTCCTAATTATTATATTAAATTTAAAGAATATCTCATATAATGTGGTACAAAAGAGCGTCAACAACAACCTTTAAAATATACACTAGTATCAATATTAACACATCAACAATCTTTCTATATGGATATATTTTCTAAGAGGTGTTATATAAAAAGAGAAATGAAATAAAATAGCTCACACCAAACACACTTTTGCAGCAAATTCTTTGATATATCCGTTGAAAAATAGAGGTATGATTTCAATAATATAACAATAAATAGCATATTTTGTGTACAAAGAGGTCGTGAATCTGGGACTAAATTAAGCCTATTATAGTATATTGTCAGATAATATGAACAAGTTATGTTTAAGAGACATAATATGTACATCGAATAACAGACATTTAGATGAAAATAAATTATCTGTATAATAAAACGTCAATAAGAATAACTAATAAACTAATACATAATTATTGACTTATTCATTCTCACCATCCTCCATTTAGATTGAAACTAAATAACATTACGCTGAACGATGATATTTAATTAATTTAGTGACCCAGTCAGTCGGTCGCTAAGGACAATCCCTCCGTTTGCAATTGTACAACGTCGACTTCTCTCACCCCATAATTGTCCACGACAGCTGCCGAGGGAGACAAACTAGTTGAAGACTCCTGCCGGTGGACGGAAGGGTGGGCGGGAGGGGGTAACATTTCCGGTATGAACCACTTATCGACGACTATGTAGGTCTGATCGGAGGTGCTGGAGCAACAGCTGGAGGTATTCACTAACTGCCAGCCATACTCCCGCAGACGAGAAGCCCACTCCAGCCGGGAGATGCTGGAGTCGGAGTTGAGGTAGACTTCTTCGATGCACCCCTTACTCCAGGCCGTGTAGAAGGGGTTGATATTGCACCAGAGTGAGGGACCTCCGCCCTCGCCGCTGGAATTGTCAGAACCAGAGTTAGACCCGGTACGGTGAAACTCCTCCCGAAATGGAGACACCTGAAGGTCAGAGATGGATAGTTGGGCGCCAGGTAAGAACCTGGCTTGATATTTGAAATAATTCCAAAAACCTGATAAATATTCTAAACACATCTCTTAAAGTAGAATTCGTCGATATCGAAGTCTGAATTGCCAGGAAAAATAGATATAGGAGAATATCCGATATTGGCAAACGTGACATTTTATGGGAAAATCTGTCAAGTTTATCATGTAATTTATATGTATGCAACACAAATGTTAAGATCGTAAAATTAATTTAAACAGTGCTTCTCATTATAAAATCATAACATCGGAATAAAAACTAAAATAAACTTTATGGCAGGTAAACTTAAAGCTATTTACGTTGAATGTCTATCAAGGAATTGAGCTTTGACTAACATGGCTTGTTCGATAAACTAATTCAGCATTACAATTTATAGATGTTGTGAAATGTGCGAAGTAAATTATTAATGAAGATACGAAACTTTGATATAAACTAACAAATAGTTTGCCATACAAAAACCACCTTGATATAGACGAATGTTTGACATGGGCGAATTCTAATGTATTTATATTAATAATATAAAAACGAGAAGTGTTACTATTATAAATCATAAATAATTTTTTATATAGAATTCATATTTCAAGTTTTGACTGCTTGAACAATATACATCATAACTAGAAGACCATCTAACTGACCTTGCATAACTGTTGCATTGGCCCCACCAGACTAGTGGAGATATGAAAACCACGGAAACAGATGATGCTATCCTTAACCTCGAGATAGACACCCCTCTGACCAATCGCTTTTCCCTTCTGAATCCGACAGCGCTCAACAGCCTCAATCATCTCAGCGATCTGGTAGAAGTCGGCCTCCCGAGCCACCGCCTCAAACTCGGAACAGCTGGGAGAGACCGTAAGCTCGCCTGTCCTCAGGAAGTTGAGCACATGTCGGAAGAGGGCACCGTCCCGGTCGATGAAGACTCTGCCGTCGCTGGTGCTGCGTGAGGGCAGTCTCCCAGAGAACATGGCGCCTAGCATTGAGGCGGGGTAGCGGGTAAGAGTGGTGAGTGAAGTGGTGTAGGGGATGCCTCCAACACTCAACAGAATTAGGGGATCGTCCGGAACGTCAGTAGCAGTGGAAGCATTCACTGCCTGTAGAGATATGTTTTGCAAAATTGTAATTTCATATCAAGCAAGAGAAAATAAGCAATTTAAGAAAGCACATTTTTACCTTAACTGGCTCAACAACTTCAATTTTTAATTGTTTAAGAATTGGTGTTTCCAATAACGGTAATAATTCAGGAAGATTGTAATAATACAGATCTTGTTTGAGTAGATTAAGAGTGGCAGAGTTTGCTGTTACCAAATCTGAACACTGATAGCGGACGAGATCCAACAATTGCTTGAATATTTTGGCATTACGATCAAGAAATATGAGGCCATCATTGTCTTGATTGTGTTTCAGCTCCCCATTAGCTAACTTCCAAAGGAGACTGTTTGGAAATTGTTTGAGAGTTTGGCGGTACACTTGGATTACTTTGCCTCCAACATTGAATGAGATTATTCCCCCCGAGGTGTCCATTACTGGAAATAAGATGAACAATATTATAAATATTGTGATACATTTGTCAACCAGCAGTGGTTTGAATTAGTTAAATTATTATTTTTCCTTTGAATCAAGCTTAGTGATGAGTTCTAAATGAAATGAATAAATTGTGTATTATGCTAATATAAAAAAATCTTTCTATAATGAACAAACTCTTATTCCTTTTAAATCTATAAAAAAATATTATTTTATCCTCAAATGTGTTTAAAATATTTAATTTCCAAACTGAACAAATAAGATTATTATGATATGTTTCCAAATAAAGTGAAAAAATACAAAATATCTGCAATAGGTGAAATTAATTAAAGTAGTAAATATGTAATATGTGTATACCTATATTACATGTTTTAATTTAATATGTTTAAGCATGCTGCTATTTTTAGAAGAAAAAAAAGTTTTTTTTAGACATATAGGTATATCATCTGCCTTTTTAAATATTTGAAAATTAAAATTTATATGAAAATCTAATTTATATGACAATGTAGTTAAAGATTCAAAATTATGTATTAATTGGTGTAATTAGAGGGAACAGAAGGAACATTTTAATTGATTCATTAATTTTTTTTTACTTTTTAAAATCAAAAGTTATAACAATGATTTACTAACAATATAATTATTATTAACGATTTCAAAATTGTTATTTGTGTGTATTGGTGGAATAGATGCATATAGTTTAGTCTCTACAAACATCACCAACCTGAACTAACCTTAATAATAATGTATATTTAAAAAAAATTTCATCTGCAACACAGAACCATATAGCCAAAAATGAGAGAATTTAAAGTTAATGAACAAATGAATGTTTATAAGTTCACATAAAAATTTTATCAGTTCCCATAATATAACTGTGTAGCTGTATTCTACCCAATAAGAACTGAAAAGGAGAGAATTTAAAGTTAATCAATATATGAATAAATGCTGTATAAGTACTGCAGGCTGCTTGTGCATATGTAGTTATTACCTTGTTGTTCAAACCTTTCTCATATTGAATACCAGGATGCCCAAGATGTTTTCAGTGTTAATTTAGACAAGAGTCTGATTATATTTTCATAATAAAAAGTTTAGAAATATAAAAACATTTATTTGGGAGCATTTGAATCTTCATGTAGATTAGAAATATTTTAGTCCACATATATGTTTATTAAATTGTATTACACAATACTTATATGTTCATACTTCTTGAAGGTAAATACTTATTAAATTTGAAGTTAATAGTGTTAAATTCTCACTATTGATAGTAACACACACTAAAGTTTTCAAAGTTTTAAATTAATAATTACATATATTATTAATTTCTTGAAAGTGTACAATTGATCTATATGAATGTTTTTTATATTGTCTAAATTTTTTATTGTGGATTATTAATAAAAAGATTAAAAAATTAATACCAACCCAGTCACAGTGTCAAAACAGCAAAAATACATTTCACAAATAGAATCCTAACAAAAAATGGACTCAAAGAAAACAATTCCATTAGTCCTTTTAGATATTTCCACTGTTTTTGACATGATTGATGGTCTGATTCTTATAAAAATTCTACACAACTTGATGAGAACATGTCTCTTTGAATTAAAAAATACATATCTGATTGTGATTTCTCTTTTACTGTAAACAATATTAATTCTGAATTGTAAGATTTACTTTATGGTGTCCCACAGGGCAGCATACTTGGTCTACTACTATTCATCACATACATCACCCTGTTATCAAAGTTTATTTCATCCTATGGATTAAGTTATCATATGTATGCCAATGACATGCAAATCTGGCTAGAGATTGAAGATTGTTCTCAAACAACCAAAATAAATCATACAGTGCTTGCAAGCCATTTGTGAATGGATGTTGGCTAACATGCTCAAACTAACTCCATAAAAAGCTAACTTGATTGTGCATGCAAACAGCACCTTTACTGAAAACACAATAACATTCTATTTTAATGGAATTGCAATTGATCCTGCTAATTCGTTCCAGAACCTAGCAATACTTTTTGACTTAAAACTTACTTTCAGTGCATATATCTCAGAAGTCTGCAAAGTTTGTTTCTTCTGGATTTATCAAAACTAAAGTATAACATGTCATCTTCCCATTAATTCTATTCAGCCAATTGTTATTTCACTCATTTCACTTAATATCTCTTGCCTTGATTTCTGCAACTCAATTTTATTTAATCTACTACAGTGACTTATCAGTGACTACCACAGTGACCTATAATGAGTTTGAAATTCAGCAATCAGACTTGCAAACAAGTCACCCCGGTTAACTTCATCCAGTCCTCTTCTCAACCAACTCCACTGGCTTTCCATTCTGGACAATCTTCTAGGAATAAGGGTTGGAATTGTACAATTGTACATTTAAAAAGAATTTTTATTCAAATTTTATTTTATATCTGGCCATAATTGAGATAAGTACTGCACATATATACTACTTTTAATATATATATCCTGTCCCAAATATTGCATATATTTATGAATAACTAAAAATGGTTTAGATAAGCCATCTTTTTGTAACTTGTGTGTTAATAATATTAATATGTTAATGATACCTATACTTGCTTACTATAAAATAAATTTTTTATACACCAGTGCTGTATCTTTTACTAATTTGTAATCTCCCTAACCTTATTTTTAAATACACTCATAAATACTTAATTAAATATTTTATGCCAGTCATCAGAAGAGTAGTGATTAATGCATCAAATTGTATATTGAAAATTTTACCTTTTTTGAAATTGTGAGACAAGTCAATAGTAGGAAATTATCTGTTTTTGTCAATTTGGAATTTGGGAATTATTTTTCTTGTCCCATCCCCCTTCTCATTTTTTTCAAGCTTCCTGCATCCCTGATTAATACCAATGTAGTTTATTGGGTTTTTAACAAGAATACAAGACAACATTTAATTCAACTTATTAAAAAATAAATATAAATAAGAAAGCTATTCTTATTGATTAGGTATATGATTAATTTTATAAAAGAATGCAGAGAAATTAATGAAATTGAAGAATGTTTTCTGAAGGGGCCAGCTTGCATTCCATGACAACTATACTCTGGATATTTTATACATATTTAAAAGCTGTCATTTTAACTAAAGTTACATTGCACTGTTGACATGACTTGTGCCATTTGCAACGCTTTACAAATATATAATGATTTTTATTAATTATTAATGACCTTTTATACTTTTATAGTAATCTACTAAGGTTTTAATTAATTATTTTATTATAATAATTGCTTCATATCCATAAAGGGATAATTTAGTTTATTGTAACATTATATCATTTGTTAATATCAAAATCAATAAATAAAATATCAAGATACTATTAGGAAAAAAAATTATTTTGATAAAAGTTGTGTAATTAGTTTAAAAATACGAAATGTTTAATAGAAGATTTAGGATAGATTATATGCTTAATAAAAAATGTATGATTTATTTTATTTTTTTTAAATTATACAAATCAAAAATTAAATAAATTTGACTAATTATAACAATTACTATTGAAATAAAGGTTATACCAGAAGATATTCACGAGTATATTTATTAATATAAATTCTGGGTTACAGTACACTAACTTGGTTGAAAAAATTAATGAATTGTTGCAACAGGAACTCATAAGGTGTAGTTTTGTAACTTTAAAGCTGAACTTGAAATTCTGTTCAAAGATCGTCTCATTGTATGTGAAAAATGATTTTAAAAATCAGCCAAATCTTTTACGGATACGTGATGTGTTCTTTAGCATGTCAATAGGAAATATGGAGAATAGCTGCCGTAATTAAAATCGTTACTTAAACTTCAAATTTTCTTTATGGTCAGTCAATAAGGGATATTTTTATTCAAATTTCAATTAGAAAAATAGCAAAATAATAAAAATTATTTTAAAATCATGATACCTCAGCCCACTCTAATACCTCCATTTGCGACATAATTTATAATTTAAAATCTATATAATTGATCCATCCCATCATCAATTGTCATGTACGACCATTACTCTTAAGACCCTATCATCAAAGCTGCCACGACCAATACTTTCAACGCTCCATCATCAACTCTCAACGCCCCATCATTAACTGCAGCACCCTGCACTTTCAACGCCCGATTAACAACTGTAACAGCCGGCCCATGGATTGCTTCTTTCTCGTGGAGCGCAGGGTACTATCTAGGCTGGGACAGTGTTGCGGCCCCTACCATTAGAACCAATTCTATCCCGCTCTTCTGTGCTGTTGTACGCAATGCCACAGACAAGAGAAATGCAGCGCCTCTTGCACCCAGAGGCCTCCCTCTGTTCGCATTTGCTCAAACAGTCAGTCCGCTATCACAGTTCTTGGGACCCGGAGTGGCCGCCTTACCTCCGACATGGCCGCGCTAGACGCCCTCCCCAACCGCGTGGGTCCCCGGGCATTGCGGTCTTCCGGGGAACGAGGTGGTCGACCTGGAAGCAAAGGCCGCCGCCTCTGATTTGAACGCGCTCGCTGACCCTATCATCACCTTCGGTCCCGCTTGGGCATTTGAGAATTGTAAGCTATTGTGACTTTTCTTAAAGTGAAGTTTTACTGCTTATAGCGCTAAATTCACTTTCGTAGACCAATGTGGTCGATAATGAGAGCGGTTCGGTCAGCCATCATCCCAAACTTAATATTTTTTGAAATTTGAAACAAAAATGGCTATTATTTAAATGTAAATCACTGAATAGCTTATATTATGTGATAATCAACAAGATATAATTTTAATAAACATGAATCAATATCCAAATTTTGAATGATTTGATGAAAAACTTTTTTTTAATGTTTAAATAAAAAATATGATTTTAAATATTTAGAAATTTAAAAAAAATGGAACTGCCTTAAAAATTTGGTTTCTTCCAATTTTTGCACCATCATCTAGCAGAAAGCATCCTGGTCTATCATGATGGCAAATTTTATGTACATGGCACAATAGCAAAAAGCATAATTTGGATATGGTTTACCGTGGATTTTTCTCTATCATTTTCATCTACCGGAGATTATATTTAATCAATAAAAACATTTACACCCATTCATTAAAACTATAAAATTATCGAATTTAACAGTTTTATATGAAGAGCATTTGAATAAGCTCAGATGGATATAGAAAGAGATAGGAAGAGCGCAGGAGGGGGCAACAGGGGCCTTTCTGGAGAAATTCTTTGGTATTACAATAATTCAAAAATAAAAATAAAAGTAACATTTATCTAAAAATATTTATTTGTATATACATACATATTCCTTTGCAAGATATTTATTTTATGAAATTAATAATAAAGGGCATTTACAAATGCATATTCATAATTATAAAAACATATTTATATGAATGTAAATAGAATAATTAATTTTCTTATGAATATAATAGAAGTAGGAGAAGTATGTAAGTATTTGTTTTTTATGAAAACGAATGAAGACATTTGACTAATGCAATTGCGTTTTTATCAAAATACAGAATATTAAATAATAATATTGATAAAAAGTGTCTATTATACTATATTTATATATATGTATATAGGAAAAAGTTTAGGAAAACATTTAGGAAAACATTTAGAAAAACGTAAATTAGACATCTAATAAGCTTCATATAAGGATCTAGCTCTCGTTTATATGTTTATTCGTTTATAAGCCGCATTTAATTTTTTATTGTATAAGTTAAAATATTCCTTCAAAGTCTGTGTATGAATACCCACATATATATATATATAGATACCCTAAAGAGATAATATTCTTGATGTCCTACAAATTTATGCTTAGACACAATATGATTATTTTAGTTACTTAGTTTTGAGAATTTGTTCATATACATAAAGCAATTATATTATCCAGTTGAGTTTTATTTCTAAAAATATAATGATGAATTCCAAAAGGAATATATATTTATTAATTATAACAATTGAATTTCGCTTCACAAGTTTATAAATTTATATCAAAAAATGTCTAGTTATATGAAGAAATCTAAAATTTAAATATGATTATAACAAACTGATTTCAGACCATCATAGATAATTCAACAATGTAATCATTTATCAATAATGATTTTAGTAACAATAGGTTTCATTGGTGAAACCTTCAAATTTTATAATAAATTCATTTAGATGTTCTTGTCTGCTTATCTGATTAATATGATGGAGTGTGTCAGTGAGGCGCATGATAAAAAATATATATACGGGTAAAATGCAATAAAGTAAAGAATAACCCTCACTCAGTCTGTATTTAGACGTATCGAAACGTCTCTCTCTCAGTCTGTATTTAGACGCATCGAAACGTCTCTCTCTCAGTCTGTATTTAGACGCATCGAAACGTCTGAAAGTTAAGTCATATATACCTTTTATTATTTTTGCTTGGCTATATTATCAACACTATTTAAGATATTTTTATTTTTTGTATATATTATATTATATTATATTTAATAATAATAATTTTTTTGTATATTTAAACTAACGTTATAATAGACAGAACCTATATGAAATAATTTAAACAATAGAAATGCAAATATAATATTAAAAATATATATTTCTAGATATCAATGCTATTAAAATATAATTGCATTTTTGTATTCAAATGTTATATGAAAGAATTAATTGGTTTATTTTAATGCACTGAAACTGTTTGTTACAATATCTAGGCCAATCACTAGGTTTTCTCCAATCATTCAATATTTCCTTAACCTTCATATTGCAGTAAAAACGTCGTCGTCGTCTGTTCTACATTCAGAGTAATTTTTGGCTGTTTCTCCGAGTTTATGCAAAACCAAGAAAAGATAGAATATTACCGCTCTATAAAGGAAGTGTGCCGTAGTCAAGTTTGCCACTCACATCGGCGTCTAGCTCCGCAGATTTTTTGTTGACAAACTGTTAGAAATCTGTTATCATTAAAAAATCCCAACAGTACACCGCAACTGTAACGATGTCAAAGTTAGGCGTGGAATATTTTTTATTGTTTGCCTTAATTCTACTTAGATTTGGATGTAAAAGTTTTAGGTAAGAAGCTTTGTTTTTAAAAGTTGAAATAACTGAATTTATTTCAATTATTAATATATTGAATTTTAGCTGTCTATATTTTAGATATTTCAATCTTTTATAAAATATTTAAAATTTTTCAGTTTTATCCATTTAAGCTAAAAATATTCCTTTAATTCTATTTTTCATCTAAAAGTTTTGAAAAGAAGGAAATAAATTTTAAAATAAACATAACACGAATTTAAAATATGAAACTACGGAACGTTGTGTATTTTATTTTTTTTTTCAATTACTCTAAAATAATTGGCAAGTATTTTTATGTTTTATAACTTATAGTTAAAGCGAAAGATACTTATATTAATGCACAAGACATTTTTTATTAACGATGTATACTTCAAAACAGAAAGAAACAAAATGGAATCAATATACTTTTTATCTCCTTACGGAAAATATTCTGATAGAAAAGAACTAATAATTTACGTATTTGTTGAAAAACTTAAATTATTCAGACGTTCTTAATTGAAAATTGAATTTGTTCCAATATATAATAATTATGATTGACATTCAAAGTAGCTTTATATATATATAAAGCTACACTATAATTGATTGACTATATGGGAGGTAACCTTTTTTGTCTTAGGTATGACATTATTTATTACGATTAGTATATAATATTATTATAAGAACAACACAATCAATCTCCGAATTACCATTTGGTGTAACAAACTGCCTAAACCACTTTTAATAAGTAAGTTATAGTACGTGGACCATGTCCTTTTACAATTCACTTCATAATATTTTAGGAGGTAACTTTTTAAAACATTATATAGTTGTTAATTATTTTTTATTTAACTACCATATTTTTATTTTCTGCTGTTGATCATGAAAAGATGAATTTTTGATTTATTAATACAATTAATATGCTTATTGTTATCAAACAATTTGTATAATCAGAATTAAATCGTAAATTAAAAAATATATATCAAAAACGTTAGTTATATTATGGCTATCATTTAACATTTAAAGAACAATTTTTATTAAATAGATAATGTCTTTATAATAAGGAAATCAAAATATTTAATATTTAATTTTAGATAGAAAAATAAATAAATATCTTTTAAAAATATCCAATGAATTAAAAAATAATCGTTTGGAATAAATTTGTTTAAATAATAAAAATGCTCACGAGTTTTTTTTAATAAGAATTAATTTAATAAAAAAATATTGCAGAAAAAAGCTGCTTTATAAAAATTAATTATTTATTTTCATAAATCATTTTTAATTACAAAGGAAGCATAAATCGGAACAAAGTTATGAAAGCTGATATTTCTTTTCTAAAATCAAGCTTTAAATCAATTTTTAGGTAAAAATTTATTTGACTTTTGTCGTATGTAATATTACTTCTTTTACATTTTTAACATATTAACTTTAGTAGTATCATAAAAGTATTAATTGATATATCAATTAAATAGTATGATAATATCAAAAGGTGATGTTATAAATATATATATAGTTGAAACACGAAAAGTTGTTTAGGTTTTATCGCACATAATTATAAAATATGACGCACGCATATACCATATATAATTATATTTAACCTTTGACAACTGTTACTATTTAGAGGGCCACCGATGAAATGTGACGCCATAAAATATTAGCCGTTCCCACGTTGGTGCCGTTTGGAACGTCTTAAAATTAGACCAAATAAATAATAAAACTTTCCCAGGCGCCATCTACATATTTTGACACTAACTTTGTTTGTCCGTTGTCTGTTAATAACACACTTATGAGACAAACAAAAGCGATCGAAGGTTGAAATTTATTGTGAGGGGGTGGAGCAGAAACAACTTTCGGTTATAAAAACCCGAATTAAATCATTTTAATCAGACAAACAATACAAATATTTATATAGTTAAAGTTGGATTGTTCTTATGTTTTTAAAATATTATCTAAAAGAAGGCCACTCCACCTTTATTTTAACAGTTCCACCTTTATTTCGATTGAGTTTTAGCTAAACAAAACAGATAATTCTCTGTTCTGAAGCATTGAAATGTCTAACATTTGAAAGTTTTGTATACGTTAAAAGATGAAACATCAAGAATAAACCTATTCAACGAATTTATAAACAAGTTCAGTTACCCCTAAATATTTGTTTTAGTTTCGTCTCATGTCTTAGCATCAAACGAAATTATAACTAGGTAGTGGTGACAAGACAACAATTCTTATAAAATACACACCAGATTGAAAAAGGACTTAATTTGTAGACAAAAACATCCAATGGAGTTGCACAGATCACAAAACAACTTACAGAGATCATCTATTCGTAGTTTTACAGAATATTTCAAAGTAGAATATTTTGCACTTTATTTCAAAACTTAATAATATCCTAACTTGAATTTTATACATTTATGTATTTTTTGCTTCTATAAAATAAAGTTTTTGAATAACAAAGTGGAAAAGCGTTCCACTATTTAATATTAGTGCTTAACTATAAGAATTGATTTAATTATATTACATATAGGTACTATGTTAATCAGAGTTCAATAGCCACAAAAGAAATTGTTACAGTTTTGTTATAATTTTATACGGTTATTTTATATTTAACCTTTAGATTTGTATATTTTTGCAAGAGTTTCTCCCATATTTATGATATTTATTTAATTAGAAATTACATATTTCAAAAGCTACATTCCTTTAATTATTATTTATATAAACATATTTTTAATAAGCAAACTAAAACGTAGAACTAACGTTTTCTTTTATCGTATATAGTTTTTAAAAGAAAAAGAAAATGACCTCAAATGATTTCAATTTTTTTATTAATAGAGAATAATTAATTATTGCTCGCAATAGTTTTCAGATGATATCAATAGAGTGCTTAGAAAATAATTTAGAAAATTAACTCTTATTTTGCAAAATATGACAGACTCTATTGAGAAAGCTTTCTATATAATATATACATCATCCAATGAGAACTGTCTTTTTGAAATAATTAGAAGAGAAGGTACTAATTTATTCTCATACATTTTTAATTATTTCGTACTGCCAAATATAAGGAGATACTTTTAAAAAAAATTGATTAATGATGGCTGAAAATAAAATTAGGACTATAAGTCCGATGATTTTGAATTTATATAATAGTCTGTCTATATATTAGTATAAAATATAATTTAAAATGAAAAGACATGCTGCTCTATATAAGTTAAAAGTTAAATAAAAATATAGTCTATCTTACATCTTTATATTATTAGATAAATGTGGTAAACAAATTAGATAATGTATATGTTATTTATTATCACATTGATGATCAAGAAGTAATTATAATTTAGTTGTTGTTGTAATATAACAATAACATATATTTTAAATTAAATTATTGCCTGGTTGATTTACCAGCATGTTGATTTACCTTCCAATAAACTTAAACGGTTTATAGATATACATTTTATTGTCTATTACTTTTATATTTATGGAGTATCTTTATTTTCATACAAGCTTCAAGTTTACATTTTTGGAGTCTTTTTTAATTCTATATATTGAAAATAATGTAAATTAAAAAAAAAATTCTCAATTCCAAACAAATCTATTGTATTTCTTAAAATTAACTAAAGAAAAAATCTGAAACCAATAATTCAAAAAGTTTCAATCAATCCAATTCATATTTTTAATCACAGATAAATTTCAAGCGAATAATTTAATTTTTTTATTAAGCGGACAATATGTCTACATTCGTACCCTTCGTTGCATCAAAAATAATTTCTTCTGTGTTTGAAGATGTTTGAACAGATGAACAGCGTAATGTGATGAAATACTCGACCCAAATGGTAATGCGGTCATGGTTTATCCAAATTAGTTTTTATATCATCAGTTATATCATCGGAAATACACCGCTCTCCAACAAAGTTGGGTATCCTTGTGATATTGCAGCTGCTCTTGGACTCACAAACTAGATTATTAACTGAAGTACTGGGTCCGCTTGTCATGGACACAGATTGAGCAAATTTGACTGCCATTCTGCTGGATGAAAGAAAGTTGCTTGCGTCAGATATCGTGTTTGAGGATGTTATTATATACTGATCAATTGAAGCCGCATTTTTGTGACCAGTTATTGAACAATTCCATTTTCGTTGAGGACATTTATTCCAGTTTCTCGAAGACAAAGTTTAGTGTAAATTGTGCTATAAGTTAAGATCACTATGTTTTGACAATCGACTCATTAATCCAGCGAGCTTTTCTTTTACCAACAACAGCTGTCGAAAAGATTTTTTCCCGTCTTTGAAATCAAAACCGACCTTTCTTTATCAACCACAACAGTCGAAGAGATCTTTCCGTCTTTGTTATCAAAGAATATATCGAAAAAGAGACAACGCAGTTTTTGCAATATTGCATCGGTGTGAACGCATTGAAATATAGTTCTATGATTTAAAAGATTTATGTTAGAATTTGTAAAATAATAAACAATGATTTTATCAATTAGAAATCTCAGGAAATAATGATAAAAACTTCGGACGCTATAACGTAGTCGCATATAGCCATCGATTTCCTATTGACTATAGTTTTAATTAATTATCAATATACATAAGACAGTTTGTCATGAAAATAATTATAAAAAAGCTAACATATATTTATTCCCTACATTTATTCCAAATCCAATTTTTGGCGTAGAAAAAATCCATAAGTAAATATGTATTTAATAACTCGTTCAATTTTCTTTTACCTTTATATAGCAATAAAGACTATTGAGGTAAAAGAAATATAACGATTTTCCATTTAGAATTGATCAAGCATATCACCCTTTTCAATGTGTTTGAGGTCGCTTGGTCGTCGACTATAGGTAAACCGCAGGCAGCATGATAAAATTGCTTTCAGAGTATATAAATAAATGTACCCTCTGATAATATTAATTCCATGTGTAAGAAATATGTTTATAATGAATAAGTAAGTCAGTAATTTGCTTTGGTGTGAATACTTTCACAATATAATATACACAGGGTGCTTAGAATAAAATGCGTAAATTACCATTTTTATTTAATATACAGTGAACATGTGCAAGTAGTTTTATGAAATATGTCTTTTCTTTGTTTCATCTAACCAAACTGAAATATACAATCTCATAAAACTCTGAAGAATAAATCGGTAGATATCGTTAACTGCATTTCTGAAAAACTGTAAAACTGTATAATAGACATTTTTAGTATCTTTTTTTAGGAACTTCCATAAATTAAAATTAAAATTTCTACTTCAATTATTCACAAACATCTATTTTTGTAACCCAGATTTATTGTCTATTCGTATTCGGCTAGATTGCTTTCGTTTATTCAATTCATTTTTTAAATATTTATATGTTTTAGGGAATTTTATGTAGAATTGATAATAAAATTGAATAAAACTTTACCAGGAGGTATCAAAAACCTTAGAAATGGGTTATAGAAAACCTATAACGTGTAAACATTTGTAGAGGGTGCAGCGAAAGAAAATGTTTTCAGCATATTTGAACAGTTTTTGCCCCGAATACAATATTAATTCTTTCAGTCTGTATTCAAAGCACGTACTTTGCGGTAATTAAATTATTTATTGGAATAGTTCTTGCTCATACGACATGAAAACTGAAATTATACTTTATTTCGTTCAACTTCTGAAGTTATTCTTTTAATCAAACTGTAATTTCAAATTATAATCTATTAACATCGATTGTTAGTTCTAAATCCATTAGTAAACATTTAATTGAATGTTTTGAATGAAAAAAGGTTTTAATCGTGTGTATTGTTATATATTTTGGTTTTTGGTTTTCCACAAAGAGATTTAATCGGATGAAAAATATTTTTTTATGAAACCAATTAATAGACATAATTTTCTCTTCGTTAGTTTGTTACGAAAAATTTGTTATACCAGTGGAACAGTTTCTTAATTTTTCCATATTATGATTAAATATATTATTTATGCTAATTCTAATCCATATATTTCACGACTACCTAGATCAGATAATAAAACCGAAATTAAACCTAACACGCAAACGAATTTGCCAATAACTAACTCCTTTGTTTTTTTTAAATATATATAATGAAGTCAAATTATTTTCTAAGACAAGACTATATAGAAGGTAGTTAAAGTATGAAAATTATATATTTATAAAGTAGTCAAGGCAACTATAATATAGTATGTTTTACAATTACTGGAAAAGGTCAATTGTACGTTAGGCTCTTTTACTATATAGTAATAATCTAAAGAATAATATGTAAAATAAAATATTTAAAAAATCGATTACAAACGAAAAATATTTTAAAGGCCTATAACAATTTTATTATAATTTTTTTTAAATTGTTAATAATTTAAAATACTATAAAATGCAATAAAATGCATCCAAACATATAATTTATGCATTGAAAATAAGTGGACTGTGGTGGAGAGCCTCGAGAATGGTTTCATTTGCTTAAAGAGGGACATATAAAGCAAGATGTTTATATTATCTTACAAGCCCGTTAGAAGATGTGGAGACCATTGGAGACCATTTCCTTTAAAAAGTCAAGAGACACTCATTTTAATACAGGGACCATTGTAGCATAGCATGTCGGTAAATGTTGCCAATTTTAAAATAGACAGTTATATAGTGGATAACTGAGAGGGCCTCCCCTCCTTTCCTCTCCACCCCTTTTAAATAATTTTTTCAACGGTACGGGGCCAAAATATCAAATTAATGAAATAAAAAAAAACAATAAAAAAACACAATTCCGATTATTTGCGACAATATTAAAGATTGTATATTGTTTATAATCTGTGTCAATGATAATTGTATTGTCTAAATTTATTTTAAAATTTTTCTAAATATGTTTGAAATAAAATGTTTCCATATTTAGAAATCATAAAATATTTGTGCAAATTAAACTTCTTTAGACACATTTTTGGAATTTTTCATTTCTCCAGTTCAAAATACTCATATTATACAAGCTATCCATTAGTTATCTATACAGTCGTTAAGCGTTATAGAAAGAATATATATTTTATATATTAAAGCTGAGTTGAGTTGAATTTTCAGCTAACTGATTCCATGTCATAATGTATTGTATTAACGCTTGAACTTATCGTTCACAGTTATAATAAATTATAATAAACAGAAGTTCCTTGAGTTCCGATATATGGACAGTTAATTACTTTTGTTAGGGTTATGCTATAAACCATGAAATAAATATTAAATATTTTCTCAGTACATTAAATTTCCTTCAATTTGGATTTGGTTTATATCAAAATTTATCCTGAAAAATAAGTATAGAAAAGATAACAAATTGTATAAACCTTTTTTCGTAGAAACAATAATTTTGTAACTATAGACAACCGATTGTTTAAATAAATGAACAAAGAGTCTGTATTATTTATGTTGAAAAATAACTCATTTTAATAATTGTTATATGTCGCAGATTAAGAGCTTAGGACAACACACAAATTGTATAAAGATAACGTTTAAAAGTTATAAAAAAATAAATAAAGGGAATTATAAAAGATTCATTTTATTTTCTCTATCAGGTCAAATTTAAGTCATTCTGCAGTTCGTCACCATGTCACGGATATTCTAAACACATTGCTTACTGGTTATGACAAAGGACTTCGACCTCAATTTTTTGGTAATTATATAGTCATTTATAGTCATATATAGTCATTATATAGTCATACAGTTAGATTTATCCAGAAATAGAGTAACAATTGTGAGTAAGTTTTACGTTTTCAATGGGCATAAAAATTACAACATCAAAGATATAAATATAATTCTCTTTATGTAAATGTAATAAATATTCTCAATATAAATAAAAAATAGTAATGCTAATATTAATTTTAACAATATCGGAGTGTGTCAGAGCGGCACAAAATAAAAGTATACGTAAAAAAAGTTAAAAAAAACATTCTCGGTAGAAAATTGAGCGCTAAAAACCACAAAAATTTTAATTCATTAGTAAAGAGGTATTTTTCATTTTTCTCAAACATCGATAAAGCCTTTCAATCCTAGATTTCATTAAATTTTATTTTTTGCAGTTTTTACATTTCCTTTTATATACAGAGAATGTTTTTTTTATTTTACTTTAATCAAATTTTAACATCGTATTTAATAATTGTAATTGGAAAACGCAATTGGAAAAAATTTTAATTTATAAAATTAAACACAAATATTCAGTATACATAATGTACAGGTCGCATTAGTGAAATAAAACAAATAAAACTAGTATAATATTATAATAATTTTTTATTTAGGTGATCCGGTAACGATTTTTGCCGATATTAATATTCGCAGCATGGGACCAATTTCTGAACAAGATATGGTATGTACCTAAATAGTGTCATAATTATTTTGTTTCATTCTTATAAAAATGCTTTTATTAAAAATTATTACATTTTTACTGCGTAAATTAATAGCTATTTCATGTAATTGAATCTATAAAAACGTTGTTATAATTTTAAACAATTCAATACAATTTTATTTGTTGAACTATAATAAAAAAAGTATTTCATAACACTAAAAATGTAATTGTCCAATTTTATAAAGTTTTTAAATATATTTTAAAACGAATTTTGTTCTCTTTGGTCCAATATAGACTTATTCAATGGACTGTTATTTTCGACAGAGCTGGTTAGATGATCGTCTTAAGTTTAACGACACTCTAGGCCTTGAATCGTTGGCTCTTAGTCCAAAAATGTTGGAGAAAATATGGAAGCCGGACACATATTTCTCGAATGGTCGAAAATCTCTTTTGCACACACTAACTGTTCCAAACAATTTTGTCCGCTTAAGTCCAAACGGACGAATATTATATTCTATGAGGTGAGTTAATAGAAACTCGTTTTATTTATATTTATTTACTCGCTCCTTCCTGCCCCTTATACTCGTGTGGAAAACAATCATTTTCTAATGAGACAAGTATACTTTTAGAATTGAAATAAAAATAATTTAAAAAGTTGATTGTGTCACATTTGCCTTAATTATAATGAAACCATGTGAAAATGTGAAAATGTTTCAGAGCTTGACGCAAGTACTTCATGGAATTTCATTGATGAAGTTTTAGTGGATTTTAATGATTTATTAATTCAGTTAGGTTTCAAAAGAATTAAAATCGCATTGTTTCATAAACTTGCAAATCGTTTCTGAATAATATGATTTCTATATGTGATATGGCGGAGGTGTGTTAGAGGGGCACCACAATAAAATAAAATACAATTAATACAAAAATGTATAAAAATCACAGAAGAAGACGTTTGATAATTTAATATTTCTTCTTTTAAAATTTAATTATGTTTGTATTATAGTTTTTTATTAGCCGCGGTTAATTATATCACAGTCTGAGTTATTATTTTATACAACTTATATTAATTGTATTTTATTTTAAGATTTCTATAATTCATAAACCTTAAAAATTTATTTTCTTTATTTTAATCTCCAGTTTTTCTTAATTTTTTTCTATTTCGTGCTTTACATATTCAATAAGTTTACAAAAATATATATTTATAATATTTAAAAATAAATAAACGTGAAAATTCACATTATTGAAAGAATGACATTAATCAGACAATATTTTATTTAACAAGAATATTCCTATAGGATATCTTCGACATAATATTTTTTAATCTTTTATAAATTCCTGACTGAATGTTGAATTATTAAATAATCAAAAGAATCGTCTATCACATATTATAGCTTAAATCAATAACGTATCATTGCACCCCATAACCTCATATATTGTTTGGTTTAATTAATATAGGATCTACTTTTTGTTAATAGATAGCATAAACTATATAGTTTTCCCCTATAATTATAACAATATATTTCCTAGTTTTTGATGACTCAAATGCATTCATTCAGTTTTTGATTATAGCAAGAAGTCTAATTTTTCTCTTACAACTGTTGAATGTTGTGATTATACAAATTTAAATTAATTGATACATTTCGAGAAATTTGACAGCAGAAATTCGCATTTAATACTCAATACAAAATATTGATTTTACATGATTGGTTTTAATTGATTTTTAAAGCTATTTCAAGGAATTATATCTGTTCATCTTATCACAAGTAAGGCAATTAATATATTCTCATATAATAATAATCAGTTTTACATATATAGAGTTGATCTTAAAACGAAGTGAATCTTTAAACAGTGATCTTCCCACAGCCCTACAGAATTAACACAAATTTCTTTCGCTCTTAAATATAATCTCTCATATTTAGATTCTTCAATTTCTTTGTAGAATCAATACTATAGTTCATTTACAATTTTCAATTTATTTTATATATTATAATATAGGAGACTTGTAGACATTTTATCTGAGAAAAATCGCAACCAACAGTCTTCGAATCTAAGCAAGATTGACATTTGAGGGAAATAGAACGTTAGATCAATGCCGATCAAAGAGACCCAAAGACACTGGAGAACGTGAAGGACACAATTCTTACTTTTATGGAGAGAGGGAGAAGAAAGTGGACAATTCTGTTAGTGGTTCAATTATCCTGCCACGGGCCATACAATGTATTTAAAAGAATAAGATTATTTAGGGCTTCCCTTTGATCCTAAAGGCGATTTTTGTGCTGGTTCACCTAATAATTATTGGCTTTTATAGCTATACTCCGGAGAAAATAACTATATTTTAACAATTGGAGGTTGAGAACAGTAGATATCGCTATTAGTTTCTATCAACCTTGCGTCTTGCCGACTCACTTCAAGATTGTAGATATATATCGATGAAAATATTATTACACAGTAAATACTATTTAACTGTTAATCAGAACTATCTATACTCGCTCTTTATAAAAAAGGATTATAGTTTATAATTTGATTAATCTCGTATTTATAAAATCTTTTCCATATATATAATTAAATTTCAGATTGACTATTCGTGCCGCTTGTCCCATGTTTTTAAGATATTTTCCTATCGATGAACAAATTTGTCCTCTCGGCCTAGGAAGTTGTGAGTTTAAAATAATTTTCATTATTGTTGAAAATTTATGTTATGTTAAATTTATTTCTTGTTTACAACTTTTTTTTCTATTAAAAAATGATTTTTATTTTAATATATATACCTATAGTGTTTTTAAAAATACTTCTAAATTATATTTTTAATAATATTTACATTATTTAAAACACAAATATAAAATTTATTTCGTTCAGAGTACAATCGTATAAACACTTTTTTACAAAAAATGTAAAATCATGGCAAATTAGGTAATATTTTGTGATCTGAAATATTTCGAATCAGGAAATTATCTATTTAAAAAAAATTACTTTGAAACGTTTTTTGACGCTTTACGCATAAACTGAATTATTTTGGGGATGTATGCAGATGATGTACTTAACAGAATTACTTAACATTTTGGATTGTTTCAAAACCTTGAAAGTTGATTATCTGAATCATGTTAGGTGTATATATATATATATGTATTATATCCCAAAACAAACATATAACATTGAAGAAAAATGTATACAAAATATGTCTAAAAGTTCAATATATTTCACTATGTCCTTAAATAAATTTCAAAATGGTTATTTTAAAAAAGACAATCATTAAAATATATTAATATTTTAATTAATTATAAAATTTGTAAATTATTGATAATAATTAATTTCCCAAAACTTACGCCAGGTATTAGTCAGTGTAGTAGTATATTAATACCACTTTATGCAACTGAATGTACTCCTTTGGTAGTAACTGGTAGCAGCTATAATACTGCTTTATGCAATCAACTCATAAAACATATATGCATATTAAATTATTTTTTTTTACTAATACATATCTACAAATCATAATTAATAAATTAAGTTAACCAATTTTAATAAACTTTAAAATAATGTTTATATATAATGTGTATATAAATTATAAATTAATATATATATGTATATGTATATGTATATAAATGTATATAAATGTATATAAATTATTAAGCCCTCAATATTAATAGCATGTCATTAAATTAAATGGTCAAATTAAAAAAAAATATGTAGTTAATGCTATTTTATCAGCATATATATACTTACATATACTGCAAAATATAATTTCTTTTAATAAATCACAAATCTAAGAATTGTAAAAAAACTCGTACGAAAGAAAATTTAGTGAAAAATCTAAATTTAAATCGATATAGGAACTGAAACTTTACAAAAATAATATGCAATTAGCTTTTATATGCGTTAATTAAAATTAAAACATTGTTTCCGATTAAAGATAAAAACAGAAATATTTATAAAGGAAAATATTGCCATTATTTTGAGATATTCAAGCTTTAAATATAATCCGGATCACTTTTAATAATAAAAGCGGTATAAGCGTTATCATATTGACCAAAAATAAAACCACACGTTTCACTCATATTTAATGATAGTCAAATCCATAATCTATCATCTAGAGAATTTTTTTTTTGTAGAAAAATATTTAAAATTTTATAAAATGATTTATATTTTGTATTTTATTATAAAAATTTAATAAAAACATATAATTAAATATGTTACAAAAAACTAAATGCATTATATTTACGTATGCCTAATAAAAAAAATTGTTTAAAATAAACTTTTATTTTTTAAATTTTACTTTTCGGATTATTTTAACAGTATTCAAAATGTTTATCTTTTATCTTTCAAATGTTTTATCTATATTTGAATTCACAATTTCAAATAAAATCAATTAATTTATATAAATAATATCCAGTGTTTCATATTTGCTATATTAATAATAAAGTTATTTTCAATCGAAAAAAATATTCTTAATAACGAAATTACCAATCTTTTCAATGTTTTAGATAACTTATATAAAACAATCAATGTTTTACTAATAATACCTATTTCTCATCTGTGACAAATTATTCTGATATTTTCTTACTATACTTTTCGATTTATTTAGTTGCCTATTCGACCAAAGATATCATCTACAGCTGGAAAAATAAAAATACATCTCCCGTTGAAATCTCCCCTGACGTTACCTTATCCCAGTTCGAACTAACGAGTCACCCGTGCTCCAACGAAACAGTCATGAAACTGGGAGGTAGGATTCAATCGAAAGATCTATGGAAAGTAGAGCACGTTCTGTCTCGTGTCCCAGCTTTTTTCTACTAATCAAATTTACTTTAATCCTATAAAATGTTCAGATATATATTTCAATTATTTATGTAAATATTAAATGCTTTAACAAAGAAACGTGCTCTAGTTAATATATTCTCTGGATATGTTTTAAGGTTTTCATATATGCTCAAGAGAATCGTATAATATAACAAATAGTGGTTTCATAATTTACTAAAAGTATTATTATCACTGTAGTTTTATAATGAAACTTCAAAATATAAAACCAAAGTTATTTAAATTTTTACTTTTGTCAAAAATTATAAGCTTTATATATTTAAAAAAAATTAACTAGCCTTATATTGTAGTCCTTTCGACTGCAACCAAAATTATTTATTTTTAACGTCTTCTAGTTTACAAGAACGACAATTTTAAACAATTACCATCATAATTAGATGTCTATATAAAGTTAAATCTTCAATAAATTTAATTCTGATATGGACAGGTATCAAAAAACGCATCAATTTCAAAGTGAAAAATAAAAATTCAATATATATCCCTGATGAGCATATATTTAGGCCGTGTTTGTTTGAACTGTAATTATATATTTTAAAAAGCAATTCATAACTTATATTTCAATAAATACCAAAATTCTTGATTTATTTACTTATTTTTTCCTTATTTCAAATTTTTAGGGGTAGGATACTCACAATTAAGTGTAAAATTTCACTTCCAACGACGAATGGGATATTTCGTAATTAACGTCTACGTTCCGTGCACCTTAGTCGTGATCCTCTCGTGGGTCTCCTTCTGGATTCAAAGAGAAGCTACTGCAGATCGTGTCAGTTTAGGTAAATTGAAATTATTTCATCGTGCACTTCGTATAGCGTATGGTAAGACAGTACTTTTTTATTTGTTTTATATTTTATTATGATTATGAGTTAATTAATTGTTCAGATAAACTTCTAGTTTGGTCATGGAGGAGATTATTTTTAATCTTTAAACTAGAACTATGTGTTAAAGACCAAAAAGGAAATCTGTGACCTTCATAAGGTATTCTTGGGTGACGTCTAAACGGGACAATTTATATGGAATCTCTGCGTTCTAGGTTACAGCTCGTTTTTAATTAATAATTACTGAATGACAATTTTTGTCTAAAGAAAAACGGAATCTTTATCTATAAATATGTAATTAATCAAATCAATCTGGTCAGATCAAACTTTTTATTTATTTATAAAGAAGTAATACATTTGTATGTTACATTTAATCTACTTTTAGTATTAATATATGAATAAAACCAAAACTATTTTTGAACCTTCATTTCAGTATTTTTGAACGATCCGGAAAAGAATAACTATTAACTTTTATATTTTATTATTTTAATTTTCTATTATAGGTATAACGTCAGTGTTGACACTAACAACCCTCTCTATGGAGAGTCGTGATGACCTTCCACGTGTAGCCTACCCGACAGCTCTTGATTGGTTTGTTTTCGTATGCTTCGGTTACGTCATCAGTTCACTGGTTGAGTTTGCCGCAGTTCATCATTTCACCAAGTTTGGAATTGCAGAACCAAGAATTCATCTCGATGATAGTGATTCTGATAGTGATTTCCACGAGGTATTCAAGGATTTATTTTTATTTCTATTTTAAAATATTTCCAATTTTTTGTTAATATACACTGGTGGATAAAATCTTCTATAAACGTCTTTACAAATAATATATGCCATGTTATATGTTAAGCGTTGGTTTATCAACATTAAAACTTAAATTATATAAATAACCTCCCGTAATTTAGAAATTTTAAATTAACTATATATCTATACATTTTTGCGTTTAAAAAAGCGTTCCTCTACTATTGAAAATCCTGTGTCATAAGTGTATATTATATATAAATATATTTAATTATACTATAATTATTTTGCTAAGAAAAAATTATCAAATTTGTAATTATTTCAAAATGAGTGTTTAAAAATTATTTATAATGTTTTTAATTGTATCTAATCTATAAGAAGATAAGTAAAGAATATGATATTTTCTGTCAAAATATAAAAAGTTACTGTTTAAATTATGCTTTCGTGTTCTGTAATCGATATTATTTTTCTTCTTTTCTCTTTAATTTCAATAACAATACAATTGTTATGTTTAATTATTGTAAATAGTTCATATGAATATTTTTTGTGAAATTTTTTAACATTAATGTGTAAAAAGTTTCCTCCCATATTTTAAATATACAGAAAAAGCGTCCAAGACTAGACTTAAACAAGGACGATAAACCGACAAAAACATCGTGGATAACACAACTATTAGGCTGCATCAAGGGAAAATCTAGCTATCTTCAATTTGCTCATCGGACGCGTTCTCTATATCGCAAAAGACGCCAAATTGGACGGATGAACAGTGTTAGCAATATCGACCGAGTGGCCAGAATTTTCTTTCCCCTTACATTTGGACTTATTAACATTTTTTATTGGATATCTTACACAAAAACCAGTCAAGCTGATTACAGATTTCATCACAAACATTAGACAAAATATAGTATTACTGTAGTATTTCTTTGTTATGGTCATTTGTATAAATAGGTTTTTATTAATTCTATATTATATATTTAGGTAATGATTAAATATGCATAAATTATATTTTATCATACTCGCATATGTAAAATTATGTTCGTATGCATTTTTCGATACCTACATAGGTTTAAAGTTAAATTGTCGATCATAAATTATTTATTTTTAAAAAATATCAGATTTTATTTTTTTAATTATAATTCTATAATAATATTTTTGTGTATTTATATTTTGGATTATATTTAAAGCTTGAATATCTCAAAATAATGGCAATATTTTCCTTTATAAATATTTCTGTTTTAATCTTTAATCGGAAACAATGTTTTAATTTTAATTAACGCATATAAAAGCTAATTGCATATTATTTTTGTAAAGTTTCAGTTACTATATCGATTTAAATTTAGATTTTTTACTAAATTTTCTTTCGTACGAGTTTTTTTACAATTCTTAGATTTGTGATTTATTAAAAAAAATTATAATGGGGTAGATATATTTATTTTTTATTTTGTAAAAGTTTGTAAAAAACTATAAGCAGAATTCTAAATATCCCATATGACGTTTTTAGAAGAAAAAAATCTTAATAAAAGTGTCATTTAAAACATACATATATAATGCTTACTGCAGACATACAAATATTTTCATAAATGCCACTAATATAGCCAGAAAGTAAAGTTTGTTGTTAAGCACACACTTTATTTATAAATTCATTACATTTAAAAAAAAAATCTTACTCGCTTATTCCAAATAACTATTTTGGATTCAACTAACATGATATTCCAGTACGTCAATCAAAATCAGGCTTTTTTTTATTACTATTCTTTTTTATTTTTTCTTCAAATACTTCAACATAAAATACATTAAGTATTAGAAATAGTATGTATATTATATTAAATACATAAAAAAAACTTCGTATTTGATTTTCCAATTATGAATGATATTATCAAAGCAAAAGTTTATTATAAATAAAATTGATCAAAATAATAATAAAACAAAGTTTAAATAATAATTGTTTTGATCAATAAATCTTCATTCTAAGGAATAATGTTTTTCTATGTGCACTTTAGGTGTACCTAATATGGCTATCAATATAATATAATTTCAATACCAATTCATATACATGTCTTTTACAGATGGATATGGATTTAGAACAGTACATAAACATCCTCTGGGCATATTTGCTCGTCTATATTGCAATGTATCACATCCGTATTCTAAACGTTTACCAAATTTAAGATTTCATAAATTTACTCATTATAAAAATTAATAGATGAGTGTTTTTGTTGTTCGAAAAATTTTAGCTTGCAAGTAACGATTAAAAAAAATATCAAATAATTTTAATACAATTTTTGATTATAAAACATAAAAATGAAAAACATTAACTATCAACAAAATGTCAATTACTTAATTTGATAACGAATTAGAAACCTTTTTGTACCCGCACGATTCTTTAACCAATTACAATTTAATCATCTGTAACATTATTAACAATAAAGTACATTATACCTAACTTTGAATGCATTGTAGGTACCTATACATTACATAGCACAACATAATTCTTTATATTGTTTTTTGTTGCTAAAACCGTGATTTAAAATTTCAGAGCATAAATAATTGTGTATTTTTAAACATCGAATTATTTTTTTTTAATTCTGTTTGAGTTTCAAATATATTAAAATTATTATTATTCATATAATCAACAACCATTGAGAGATAACGTGTAACCTCTAGTAATCGTTAATTATTCATATATATAATACCTAATTAGTTTACTGGAATATATAGAATTACTCTGCTTCAAAATCAAAATATCTCTATTATACTTAAGTTGAAATGACGTCTTGTAATATACAGAGCAGCTGGTTTTCATAAAAGAAAATCAATTATAGCCATAAGCAGTAGCTATTAGCCAGAAAACAAAACGATCATCTAAACTTAACATCTTATAAGCCGGTCACGCTTAATTGATTACAAAATTAGTGTAACTTTACAAAACTAGACCATGGCAACTATTGTGTAGTGTTTAATTGACATAACAATCGCAACTAGCTGTTATATTGGTGCATTATTTAGAACCATAGATCTTATTTTACAGTTTATCAAAATCAAAAATGGTAAGAAATATATAAATTTTAAATAATTTTACATTCAAAAATTTAAAAAAATATTTATGCATATTTAAGGTTTTGTTATATTAATAAGTATAACAAATACATTTCATTAGAAATGTATCATCTCAAATATATATTTACATTTTTTGTGAGATAGTATTGTTTTCTATAAAATTTAATTAACGTATTTCTTTAAACATTTTAAATATTAAAATAGTAAAAAATGGATAAATACTAAATTCAATATAATATAATATGTTCATTCAAATCGTGTACATAGAGAATTATTGAAAAAATTATATTAAAATTATAAATTCAAAAAATAAGAATTTTTAATATTAACAATATATGTTTAAACCCATGTGGTTGATTAGTAAACTTCCAAGGTCAAAGTGTCTAATCTATGTTTTACTTAACTATATAAAAAGTAATATAATAGTACTATTTAAAATTATTTAAAATGTTGTCCATCTTGTCAATTCTTTTTTTTAATATAAATAACACGACTAAAAAGGAAATATCTTTTAATTTTACTTTAATAGTTCAGAAGTCACTTTATTTTAATAATATTTTACTTTAGAAAACGATAATTCAAAAAATTCATAATAATAAACGTATAAATTTAACAATTGTTTTTAAATGAATCTTTGTGACTGAAGAGAATACATAATAATAATAATAGATATTTTTAAACAACAGTTTTAATTCTAAATAGTAGTTTGTATAATTTAATTAGACTGTCACAGCGAATTGACTGTTTATTTTCTTCTATTTTCAATAAATTAATGAAATTTTTACACTGACAGATGATTTTAAAAAAAGTCCACAAATTAAGTGATCTCTTCAATTTAGATACGAGCAATCGAAAAAGACACTCAACTTCAGAATGAATTAAAAGATTTAGGTTGCAGTCGGGAGGAAATGACCAGTAAGTATTTGAAGCTAAAGATATTTATTTACACCATAGAATCAAATTAAAAGAAATGGTAGATTTATAGAAAAGCTTAAAAAACACTATCAATTGTTTTGTATTATAGTATATTTTTTATCAAACGACTATATAATGGAATAATTTTAGATCATGAGTATATACGCAGTAATCACGCATTTTTAAATCGCTGTAAAACATAGTAGTGATGGATCATGATTAATATTACTACTTATATGATAACATTTTCTTTTATTTTGTTAATATTATATAACTAATCGCAAATTAAATAATGAAAAATCATTTCTTTGCACACTGATTACAACCAATTTTTGTTGTGATGATTTAATATAAGTTTTCGGATTTATTCCATCAAGAATACGCTGAGAGATTTGATCATTTTGATGCCGACGCCAGCGGTTATATCGATGAAGAGGAACTCACTGAAATATTACGTGTTCAAGGAATGAATCCAACTCAGAGACAAGTCAAGAAATATTTCCATCAAGTGGACACAAGTAAGCGTAAAAATTGCTTTTAGATTAATTTGTTAGTGTATATTTCAAAATAAGTCTTGTATTATACACTTTTCAAAATTTCCTTTACATCAAATATAGACTACATAGTCCGAGATCCCATATATAATATGATCCCATGGCACGATGAAATGTGTAAGTCTTAAGTTGCAGATATTGTACATTATTTTTTTGTCAGAATTTTAGTGTTTTTCCATATTAAAGAATTGGAGAAATTTTTATGGCTTTCACACAATTTTCATAGTTTTCATCCAATTTCCATGAAAATGTACATTTAAAAAAATATATGTTATTCACACTTTTGAATAAATTGATGGATATCATTTTGTTCATCTAATCGTTTTCAACATATTTCAAGCAAAATTGTATCGATAAACCCTAAAAATCTATCTTATTCTTTAATATGGAAAAACACTAAAATGTTCATAAAAAATAATGTAAAATTTTGCAACTTAAGACTTATCATATTTGATCATCCCATGGATAATATTACTTGATAAAAGTATCAAACCTTTTGCACCAAACATTTTGATTAAAAACCCTCTGGGATCCCGGACTAATTCTTTTCGCTGATGAAATAAGTTTTGTTTTAAATTTCTAAAAAATCGGAAGTCGCCATATAGTTGTAATTATATACGCAGACTGCCTAAAGATGTTGTTACTCTATATATGATTTGCATTTTGTAAGTTAATTATGGTACGCTTTTTAACCCTAACTGTTGTTATATCTGTTCCAAGATCACGACGGAAAGATCAGTTTCGTTGAATTCGTCACTTTTTATAGGAAAAAGGATAAAGGCAGCGATCACGAAACAGAACGCATTCGAAAAGCTTTCAAGGTAGTAGTTAAATATGTAATATCATATAACCATAAAATATGTATAATTACTCTATGATCATAACTGTGTTCATTGCATAGACATTACACTATAAAGTATAGATATATAATGTCTATGGTTCAGTATATATATATATATATAGGCTAGAGGTATGTGCAAAATCAAATAAACAGCGAAATTTTATTTCTATATAGATATTAATAATTATACTTCTTAAATTATTAAAAAATTTAGTTGAATATTATTGATATACCATCCAAATTATTTTTAACATCGATTATAAAGAAATTTATATTTTCTGGAGGCCTGTATATTAATATCTTAGCGCTGAACAAGTGTTAGTCATTGGAAATCAAGGGTAATTGTATACCAACAATATGGGGGCTAACTGACTTCATTATAAAATGCATTCGATTTATCGATCCAATAAAAAATTATTTAGAAAAAGTTTAATACACATTTATAATACCTACCTGTTAATAAATAAAAAATTAAAATATTACATGACCCTCTCGTTTGCTTCGTTATATCGATTTCATTTAAAAATAATTTTTCACTTAATCCTTTTTGTTGTCAATCATGCGTATACAAAAATATTTTATATTAAAATCCTTATATTTATCTTTCGTATAATAAATTATATAGGTATTCGACAAAAACGATAGCGGGTTTTTAGAAAATACGGAACTTGAAAAGATTTTGACTTCAATGGGGAAAGAATCATTTTCTGAAGATGACGCAAAAGAAATGATCAAACTTTTTGATACCGACAACGATGGAAAACTCAATCTTGAGGGTAATTTTTACTAAAATTATTCAGTTTAAAAACTAGTTTAGTTTATTTATTTATTTATTACAATGGAATGTTTTGACTTAACTCTTATAGTTTCTATATTTCTAATATTATATAAAACTGTAAACGTTTTTAAAACTGTAAAATTAATTATTTAATTAAAGTTCGTCATGTTAATTTGCTATTATAATATTTTCTTGTCTTTTATATGTTTTTTTAATTGTAATGCTATTATTGATTATTTCAGAATTTGTGAAAATGATTACTGAACCAATTTCCGATCTTGATGTCATGATTCATGATTAGTGAAATTTGTACTGATTGGAATTGATTTTTTTAATTTTATTTTTATTCGATTTTTAATTAAATGATTGACTAAATATATTAACTTGGATAAAAATGTATTTGCATACACGTACCACACTCATTACACTTGTATTATATGCAATATATCTTTTTGTAATGTAGAAAAATGTTTCACTAAATATATATAATACAAGTTTTAATAATCATTGTTGAAGATATAAATTTATAATATTAAATATAATTTTGAATGTGTACTACTAAATCAATATTACCTATATGTTAATAGTATAAATACATTAGAATAGGTAGTATGTATAAAAACTTGATATATATTTATATATATTTAAATATTATTTATTACATTTTATTTATTAAAAATATTATTCCGGGAATATTATTGTTAAGTATTTAGTTATAGTACCTAAAAATTACCACGAATGTTAATTTTATTTTTAAAATATTAAAGACATATTATATGCTGTCTTGATTACATATATATAATACAATTAATTGCTACCAAATTTATAGTTAAAAACACTGTCTAAATATTTCGAACACAAAAGTTACTTTCTTTAACTACCTATTCAACAAATAGTGGAACTTAGGAGATAATTAATTAAAAACTTTTTCAAAGTGCATGATACTCTTAATCTATTTGACTAAAAATATTTTTCATATTTTTTTCCTTCCGACTTATACATGTTTCCAAGTTGCTTTGCCAGGGGAACCGGGACCATGCAACTAAACCCAAAAGACTTATTTTAATATATATGAGTTCGTTGAAGAATAGAGAAAAATTTTGCCCATTACACAATGCACAATTTTAATGGATGCGGGGAGAGTGCTTGCGATAATATAATGATGTTTGGCCCCATTAACAGTAAAAATAAATGTTTAATAAAAAATTAGGGAAGAAATGACAATGGAGGACGGGGCGAAGTAAATTAAGAACGGGGAACTATTAACTGGAGGTCAATGGGATTCACAATTTTAGTGACTTAACCAGTGTGACGTTAGTTTTTTAACAGCAGTATTCCGAATTATTTTTAAAATTCCATTCAATGCAAAGTAGTTATTAGTAAATTTTATTTTTTGTGGTTGGCCCAGTTATTCTGCGAACTGGGAAAAAAATTCTGGGTGACATTCTGGGTGCTCCCCCCCCCCCTTTCCCACCTTTTCCGGCGCCCCTGTTATTAACATCCACCGGTTTTTATATTATAATATATCAAACTTTTATTTTAAAAATAAAGCTATCAGAAGAATAATTACTTATGCAATTGATCCTCTTTTAATTTTTGATCTTGCTATAAAAAAATTCAGTCGTATTAATGAAAAAAACGGATAGAGGTGGGTTAAAACTTATCTTGTACCTATTTTTAAACCTAATTATTGTTTTCATAGATATATATGTGTATTATGTTTCAAAATAATATTAATTATATTAATGATGCATCTATTTTTTAATGAATAAATATTATTTCGAATTACATTTTGTATAAACATTTCTTTATAATAATGATAATTTTGAAATATTTTTTTCAATAATTGTTTTTATGAACTGTTAATCGGTATGACCTATTTATTTGATTTTGTAAATTAGTATCAGTTATTTTTATTATCATCTTTGAAATTGTAAGTTTATTCAAAATAGTCATAATAGAATGACTGTTAAAATTTTTTAATGCTCAGTCTTATTTATTTATAAATTTTCACATCATTTAAAATCTACATTTAATTTGTAATAGAATGATTACTAGAAAAGGTTAGATTGCATAATGGCAGATCCAGGAATTTAGAAAACTGAAGGGGGATTTACAATAGTTTTTGAAAAGGGCACATTTTTTATGTTTTAAAAGTGTTATGTTACATATTCCATAAACTACTGTATTTATAATTTTATATTAGATTCTGAACTGGATATATGTTGGCAAATATTTGTGGACATTTCAATGTATCAGGGCTGCCACTTTTCTTTTTTTACTGGATTTTCAATATTTAGGAGACATTTTGGTGGATCTGGAGTGTTTTCAAATGTGTTTTTTTAAAAAATAGTAGGAAGGGAGGATGAATATACATATTATATAGGTATTCATATACAGACAGTCAGTAAACTTCTTTATTGCATTTAAATAATATATATGTTTTCTGAATTATTGTTTGTGAATATTTCTATTCTGATTTTTAAATTATATCTTATTTTTACATAAAATTTCTCTCTACTTGTTCTGTACACAACAAGGTGGCCACCCACACCCAAAATTGAAAAATGTACTGGAAAATTGAATGATATCCTCAAAAAATTGTTTTTATAAAATTTAAAAGTCACTTAGTTACTTAAATAATTTTTTGGTTGGATATCAATTCTCAAAATTTTATTTAATTTTAAAAGTAGCTAATTGTAATACCTAAAAATTTTTAGTGCTTTATAAAAATTTCTTTAGTAGTAAAACTTTCTATTGAAGAGAAGCATTTGGACTCATCAGCAGAGAAGATTTACTTGAAAAGAGAAAGGCTGATGCTCTGGAAGACATCAGGGAAATAGAGATCAGTGCACCTGCTGCCCTTGAATTGGCATCTAAGGAGAGAAAATAAATTAAAAAGGCATCTCTTAAGAACTGTGATGGACTATGTTATTATAATCATATAACTATGTCATGTACACACATAAATTATTTTATATACAATCATTTTTATACATGAAATTTTGATAAAGATAATAATATCTATTAAATATAATTTAATGTTTACATTTTTTGGAAAACCACAAATTTGTATTTCTTGCCCTATTATGAGTATATTTTGAAGCACTAGAATTTTAGGCTTAACAGGGGTCACCCTGACACAACATCAAGGTTTGCAGGCTTCATTGTCTGGTTTTTTCCAAATTTACTTTTTTAAGTCCTAAAATTCATGATTCATGAAGGGAGGTCTATACCCAAATATCTGCTTTTTAACTAAGGTGGAAAAAATTCAGCACTACCCACTGATTGTAGGCTTGGTTAACCACCTTGCCATACCACACCAGAGATTGCGGCTGCAACATTTTCTGGTAATTTTCATGTTTTTCAAAATCATCCCTGATGTATACAGTCTATGTCCATGGCAACCATTTATGGACATTTCAATGTATACAGTTTATGTTTATGATCCACAATGGATGTCCATGATAAGTTGGAAGAGTTTGAAGCTGTTGACATTGATTTGTTAATGCTAAAAGATTGTTATTTATTAGATATTATATTTTTATTTGATATATTTATAGGTTATAATAAAAAATAGTGTATTATTTGAGGTTTTATGTTGATCAATCAGTATTGAACAAAAATAGAAATGATCAATTTTCATGTATTATTTTGATTTTCATTACAAATATATGTGTAATAATATTTAAAAATTAGTTTACCTAATAAAATATGTATTATAAAACATTCACAAATTTCATTAAGCTGAATTTGACAATTGTTAACAAAACCCCCACATACTTTATTATGCTATCACAAATGGTTATAGATAATAAACATCCCATCCCAAAAATGTCCATGGGATGGAATGGTAAGTATTAAACATCCAAACATAAATAAGTAGTAAACATCCACTGGATGTGGATGATATTGGTCCCCCAAAAATTAGTGAAACTAATTTTATATGTCAAGGTAAAAAATAATTTAAAACAATTATTAATCATAAACAAATTGATGCACAGTCTGGATCAACCCTCTTCCTTCACCTACACCATGGCACATCAAGAGCAACAATATTCCAGCAACAGTTCCTTTTCTGTGAAATGGTACAGACTGGTCTCATGCAGTGATAATTTAGTGAACCTACTTAACCCACTTAAATTATTGCAGTGGGACTCACTGATTAATTTGCAGGGTAAACAGACACAGCTCTGCAACTGACACCATATCTTAAACTGTCTATATTATACAGGTATGTGCCAACTATATGCATACTATACCTTTCAAACAGTTTTTTGCATGTATATTTTCTTTGTATATATGTATTATATCCTCATTATCATGATTTACCTGTTAATTATTGTTGACAGGTAAATTGTTATTTCCTGTTAATTTATATTCCTTATTTTGTCAGTACTAAATTATGTAAAGGCTGTTCAAGTTTTGCATAATGCTAAGTCCAACTGCAATAATTTTGTAGCAACAATTAAGTGGGTTCATTAATTAGTCACTGCACAAGACCAGTCTGTACTATTTTGCAGAAAAGGAACAGTTGCTGAACTCTGTTCTGTATGTGATCAGCACATTGTTGCTCCTGATGCCATGGTGTAGGTGGTGGTGGAGGAAGAGGGTGTGCAGGCTGTGCACCAATTTTTTTATTATAAATAATTGTTTTTAATTATTTTTTATCTTGATATTTAAAATTAGTTTTGTTATTTTTTTGGGAGGATGTTTATTACCCATTTCCAGTGGACATTGACTACTTCTTTATAATAAACATTCCTAGGACATGTTTGTATGTTTAATACATATTTTTGCTATGTTTAAATATACTTACCATTCCCATAGTCCCATCCCTCCTACAATTGTACTCTCATATGTATTATTTAAATAATTTCAATGTCCACAATTTGTCACCACTGTCCAACCATTTGTGGACATATCTATAATCAGTCCAGACCATTTGTGTACATGTTAATTACATATAGTATTAATTTTACACATCATATTAATATACATATATACAAACTTCATATATTGCTGATAATTAGTTTCAAACTGTAAACAAATGGTCTGGACTGATTATGGACATGTCCACAAACAGTTGCCAACATATATACAGCATAATAGTTAACATGTTTGTTTTTATCTATGACTGACTGCCTATATATATTTATATATAATTGCACAAGTGTTATTTTATTCTGGACATTGGTTCCTCTAATGCTGGTAAATCAGAATGTGTGTTATGTATGTACAGAATCACCTTCATTAATTTAATAAAATAACATTGTCTCACTACTGTTGTTTTGATTTCATGCTTTTAGGGAATGGATATATATATATTTATGCAAATCCTTAGCATTTCTTAAATATAAAGTTTTATTATATATGTGTGTGTGTGTATATAATCAAGATATATAAGAAAAAAGTCTCTACTTATCAATGAACACAATGTTTTAATAATTTTCACATTATACACAAATAACATAATGTAAAATTATACAGTTTCAGAGATGCCCTACTCCTATAATGCACCCATAATGCAACACAAAATATGCCTGCAAAATAATGTAACACATGATGGAATTGCCCCTCCCCCCACCTTTTGAAAATAATTAATATTAATATATTTAAATTTGGCTAAGAGAAATGAAAGTTGTCTGAAAATAACAGAACTTATTAAATACCTACTTTTAAATAATCAAAGTTGGACTCTACCACAAAGAGTATAAAAAACAGTGGAGAATAAACTGCACATATATAAGGTCACCATGTTGATTAGTTAAACAGTGACTACAGTTTTGTTATAATATTTTTACAAAACATTTATGTGTTAGTTTAATTTACAGCAGTAAATCAATATCAAAATTGTTTTGTCATTCAATTACATGAATGACCTTAACAATATAATAACTGAGTAGAAATAAGGCTTGATTCCTGTATTAAATTTTAGTTTTATTGCTTTAATTAAAATTTTTTTAAATTATTTGCCTTTAACCTTTTACCGACGGTATGTTAAATTTCAGATTTTCAAAAACGTGTTATCTGCATTTCTATTCGCTGAAAATTT
>JAUZNC010060806.1:7846-43311 GCA_034780395.1 Vannuccia rotundouncinata | reverse complement strand
TATATTTTACTTTATTGTATTTTACCTGTATATTTTAATTATGTGTTTCTCTGATACCTACAATCCGCCATATAATCTGTCATACATTTACTTAATGTATAGATTTGTACATGAAAAAATATATAAATATAAGTTTTCTCACAGTTTTCTACAATATGCACATTACCTATACAAAATATTTAGCATTGCACTATTCTAAATTATAGGAAATGTTAAATTTACTGTTCACATAACAATTAATGGCTCCTAATGTGGACCTTTTCAAACAATTTACTTGTGCTAAAACCAAGATAAGTCGGGAATTTGATCTAAGAAAAATAGTGGCAACCCTGTTATTACATGTTTGGCTATTAATTGAGATTAGTAATCCCCACAGATTTAAAACAGTGTTAACTCTTTTGTTGTATTAGAGTTTGAGAGCTGTAAAGAATACTTCAGTGAACCGTTTAGGTCTCTGTATGTAAATCAATTATCTTGTAATCGAATCATTAAATAATAACTATAGTTGAATGTGTATGTTGAGCAGTCGTTTCTAAAACACATGCTGTTGTTGAATATCCAGAGCGCAACCGCCCGCCCCAAGTCCCGGAAAGCCCCGAACTGGCCGGAAGAAGATCAAATGCACTATTCTCTGAAGTTGAACTGAAACCCCTGCTCTCCCATCCCAGTTCGTTTGGACCAGTATACCCCCCCCCCCCTGAACGAGTTAAAATTGGCACCAACACTGCACAAATGTGAGACAATTATACCCTCGTTTACTTGTGGTTTGTATATATAATATATAGTTGATAATGCTACTATATACATTGAGTAGTATAGTCCACTGTATGTGAAATACTGCCTATTACAATCGATGATTGTTGAACATGTAATCAAAAGTGTCTCCATCTCTGAACTCAACTTAAACTGTGTGTTGGGAACTCTTGCATCCAGTATTGTCAGGTTGCCACACTCAAACTTCTTTTATGGATGCACATCCTGACCATATTAAAAACGTTATTCAACTGCATTTTATAATCGCTAACTATTAAGGATGAAGCCTCTTCTATTGGTATCTAACTGGACGCATAGCAGCGATCCTCGATGTGAAACGTGTGTATTTAAAATTATTTAACAAACTTCCTTTTTGCACGGATGATATCTACCCAGTGGCTCCTTTGTCACTCTTTGGTCATCAATAATAATGATGCATAATATAACTTCAATAATGGGGACATGGAAACTCTTTTAAGAAAAATAGTTCAATGCTTATATCGATCCAGTGATCCTGTCAAATATACAACAGCCGCCATTATATAATTAATTGAATTGGTAGAAGGCTCCAGTCCTGACAAACTTGGAAATAATTATTTGAAAACCTGCCAATTCTTACATTCCCCATTACAAAAATATTGCCTGTCATTTTAAATTTCCTCTTAAATTATCATGGTCTTACCCCACGGGAGGTACAACAGTATAGCTCCACAGTACACACTCCACAGATATGTAAACTAAAAGATCCAAAGAAGAGTTACCAGTTAACTGGATGCATCAACTATCAAGGGGTCCTGTAAAGGCACCATTCATTTATTTCCCGCTACTTTCTTCAACTATATTGTTATACTTTACACTTTTTAAAGATGGTTGTTTTTTGTTTATGACATTATCTCCTCTCTCTCTCCGAATCTGTGCATGATCTTCAGCCACATGTTGTACAGTTGATATCGTACTTATTCAAGTGATGTGTTGGGCCACTCAATTATATCGATGCGAAATAATGGGATCGACTTTATTCATGGGCGTACTTATAATGTCTCCATAGTTCATGGTTTGGGATTGTAAAATCGATATTATTGAATGACTTCTATGCACACGTTCTCCTGAACAAAACAACCTATAGTATTTCTGTGTATTTATTTTCTTGTAAACAATATTTGGCACTTTAAAAAAAAGGTTAGATTTTTGTTCAGTGTTTAGTTTTTTTCTCTTGTTTGACTTTGGCATGTGTAAAAGTACCTAAATATCTCTTTACATTATTTTCTATCATATATATTAATATACGATTATATTCTCAATATGAAACAATTATTTATTGACTGCATTTATAGTGTTGTTGACTAAATCAACTAGTAAGATTAATAGATCTGAACTATACATATTTTGAATTGTTATGGTAACTAATACATACGAAAGCCATTCACTCTTCTTATTGTCTGTATTAGTAACGGTGTCTGTATATTCAGTTCGGTATTGTTACCTATTGTTTTAACTAATTATCTTGTTGTTCTTTGAATACAAATAATTAACATATTATGTATTTAAAACTATATCCTGTGACTCCCTTTTCCCATCAATTGTCTATGTATACGGACGACTACATCTATCGGCTTAATAGGTCCATATGTTGATAATTGGAATCATTCACAATATGAAGCTACTATACTCAATACAGTTAGTCATTAAAAAACAATACACTGTTAGCTTAAATATTAATTGAACATATTATATTTAGAACACTAACCAATCCGAAGGGATCTTTTTGTAAATCATTATTCATATTGTATTATAAAATTGGACAAATTATTATCTCCTATTGTATGTACACAATGTGCTGATTCAATCATAAGCCTTATTTATTTAAACCTTATGATAGTTCTCTTACGAACCTTTGTGCGACTTTGTTCAATGATATTATGATCTGTATTCTACATAATATCATTATGTATAATTGCACGCTCCTGTTATGTGAGGAGAATGTATCTCATTTTGTTATGTATTACTTTTGTTGTAATTTTATTCGGCCGTCATATTAATTTTCTTGGCGATTTTCTACAATAAATATTCTATTATGACTATTTTTATTCTTTGTTACTTGTAAGTAGTATAAAATTATAGTTTTGAATTATTGACTAAATGTCTTATTTGAATTTTTACTCGATCTCGATCCATAATTTGAACAAGCTTGTCATCGGTTTTGAGTAATTATATTAAAGACAACTATTTGTTTAGGGCAAAAAGCTTATTCATTTATCAATGATTTATAAATATAGAATTAGGGACTATTTTCTAAAGATTTAACATTTATTTTTGTATAGAAATAGTATGAGATAATTTCGTTTGATTTTTTAAAAGTATTTTATTAGATATTGATAATGAGAATATTTAAAAACTTATACAATAGATCTATATTGTTGAAATATACTAAATTATATGATCCGATCTTAACGGTTTTTATAAGTAATTATTTCGCTCTTTGGGTGGTCCATAAATTCCTACGCCCAGATGTAAATAGGTTATTCAGGTTATAATTCAACATTATATGATTATTGCTGCAGTGACTAATTCTAAAGAGTTTAGTAAATACCATAATATATGACAAATGCGAACAGTTTTGCACACTTTTCATATCACAATTTGAGGCCACAGAACCAATTCTTCGGAACATTGGTGGAGAGTCGAGACACGATGTATTTAAATTGGAAAGTGAATCCTGAGCGTTAAATGTTTACTTAACGAATTTGTTTTAGTGTTAAAATTTTATTTTCAATTTCATTTTGGGTAAACTTATGGGCCACCCTGTAAACTTTCTAATTGGTAATTACTACCTGCTTATTGGTCTATCGTTCATTCAATCATGGGATTTTAAAAACCATTATATTGTAAATATATATTTTTGTTAGTTATATAAGTCATTATTCGATATAATTAATAGTCTAAATTAAATCAATACTAAAATAACTGCTTCATATACAAGGTTTTTTTGATTATTTATACAAAAACGCCTTTTCTTGTCAGTGACAACTATTTTTTACGAACAGTAGGTATACACGTCACAAAACTACAATCTAAGCATATATGAATGATTCATTTCGTTTTATGCAAATTTATTGACAAAAATTTAGCAATTTCATTTTATTCTAAGACATGATTTATCAATATTAAGTTTTGTATTATTTCAAAATTTTACAAATAAAGAAGAACATGACCTAGCTATATAATTTATTTTTAAATAACAAAAATCACTATAACTTGTATAAAGACACTTCATAAGTTTCTGTCTGGTATCTGGTTTTGTGTGACACAAAATAATTATGTATACATTGCCGTGCATCAAAAATCTTTTTTTCAAAACTTTTTTTTTGATTTTAAATTGTTAAAATATATTTAAAATGTGTTTCGAATGAATTAATATTCAAAAACGAACTTTGTTTTTTTATACTTTTAACAGACTTAAACGTATTTATAAACTTCAATTAACATTAAACTAAAAATCAAAACCCATTTTGCAACAAAATAACACCATCAATTTTACGAATATACTACGTAGTTATATTTCTCAAAATACGAATGGTATGTGAAATGTAAATATGTGAATAGGTCCTACTTAATTGTACAAAATATATCTCAGTTTTGGCTAACTATACGAGTCTTCCAACCATAAAGCATCAAGTGGGTGTGGATGAAGGATCCGCTGAGGATGAAGGAGTTACGGGAAGAGTAAGACCGACCAAGCGTGCTGCTTCTTCAGTAGAGCGCTCTCCTTTGCCTTTGTATTCCTGGATAAGTTCCTAAGAAATAAACAAAGCATAATAAAACAATTATGTACAGTCGTAAATTTTGTTCAGTTCGGTTATGCCAAATAATTCACAATTTAGATGTTTCAATAATACATTTAAATAACCCATTATATCCACATTGGACCTCATTCGTTTCATTATATTATTCAACTTTACATTTCCTTAAAAAATAAAATTAAATGAAAGGATACAATTACACCTTTATAGATCATATTTTTGCATATAGTAAAAGTGAAATAAACAATCAATGGCATACTTGATGTTTTCGTGAGCTGTGCAGATAGCATCGATATGTATCGGCAAGGTAAGCCATATCATTGGACCCTTTGCAGTTCTGTTCCGATGTTACTTTATAATGTCGGAATTGTGAAGTTATAAACTTATAAATAGGAAGCTTAGAAGTTTTCTGGAAAAAATAATATGAAATTTTACACCAGAATGAAAAATAATTTAAAAAAACTAAAACAAACTTGATATTAAGTAGCCTAATAAATAAAAGAAGCAGATTAATTAAAAGAAAATTTTATTAATGTGATAAAATAGTAGAATGGTTAAGATATGTATGTTGCAATGGGGTAATACTGTATTAAATATGTTTGAGGAAATTTACTGATATTTAGTGAAATTACTTTTGAAATACTAGTAAAATAATGTATATTTGTATAAATACATTTAAAAGGAGCACAAAAATAGTTTTTTATCCTAAGGTATAATTAAATAACACACAAATTCTTTTTTAAATAGGTAACTTCTTAGTTAGATAATAACTTATGAAATATATTGTAGACATAATGTATAAAATTTATAAAAGAATAATATAATTATAGAGAGACAAGTTCTATGTTTGGAAAAATGATTTCAAAGTATCTATTTAAAAATTAAGCAGCTTAATTAATATGAAATTGTAAAAAGAAATTGTTGCAAAGATTTCTTATATATCTACTTGAAGCAAAACATAGTGTAAAATGACATAAAATAAATCCATAAAATATTTTTTTTGTAGAAATCTAACTCAATTTATCAAAGGATTATTACAATATGAATTATATAATTGTTATACATAAATGGACAAAAATATACCATATTCTAATGCAGCAGCTGATAGATACTTTTGCTGAAAAACAAATAAAAAAATAACTAAAAAAACAAACAAATGCTAAATTAGACATTTGCTTCAGCAATCGATCCAAATAGGCAATTGCTGACAATAAATCAAATAACCGAATGATTGAGTAATATAAAACTCAGTTTTGTATTCTTTTGTTTATCAAATTTCATGTCAGAATGTATTTGTTCTGTATTTTTGTATGTGTATAAATTTTTCAATTGTTATATATATATATATATATATAGTCTAATCTAGCTAATCAGAATCTGTCCGATCAGAACTATACAAATCCACAATTTTTTCTATGCTACAATATTAAAAAATGGCTAATAGGAACAAAAGGGAATTGTGAACAGAATTTGTTGAGCAGTCCATATACCTACCCACAATATATTTAGCATTTGCTAATCAGACCAGCTCATCTATTATTGAGGAATATGAATAACCAAAGGACATAATTTTCTGTAATCTAAACCTACTTAAACCATGACAATTATTGAATTGTATAAAATAAGAGTATTGAGCAGGATATTTAATTGGATCATTGTGTTTGAATGTACTATTTAAATAATAGTCCCTGCATTTATATTGTTTGTATAATGGGGACATACACCATCTCCAATGAGAGCCTATGAGACCCAACTGTCTAGAGTTAAATCTATCTAACCCCTAACAAAGAATAAACAAATTATCTTAATATTGTAATCTTATTTTAATATTGCCCATACATCATATTTAATTATAAACAAACCTGTAATCCATTTAAATGTGGTATCACTGTGTCTATTATCAATATCCATTATCAACACAGTATTTTAACAATTACAATGTTGAAGTCCACCTCATAATAGCAAAGTAAAGTAATGAGAGACAGGAATTTGTTCAGCTACAAACTATAATGAAACCAAAGATCAGACAAAAGCACTAACATTTTTTTGACATTTATAATTATAGAATACAAAACAATCTCTTTTGGAATATTGACTTTTGGATCAAGACAAAATGACAACCTTTTTGTGAATTTATTTATAAAATAATATTTTTTTAGATTTAAAAGTATAGTGACCAACATTTTAGAACAAAAATATATGTAGAATGAATAAAAAAATTAAATATAATATTATAGAATAAAATGAGTACAAAATATGTTCAAAATCAATAAATAATGAAACAATATTAGAGCCATTATTTTGTACAATTGACATTATTTTCTGTACAGTATATTTATAAATTAGATTGAATATATTTTATTTTTACTATTTATTAAATATTTTTTTTACTGTTTCTCTTTTTTAAAGAATAATGTGTATTCAATTATATATTTACAAAATTCCATCAAGGAGCATGATAAATAAGTTTAGGTGATTAGTTTAATTTATTAATCATAAAAATATTTACTGGTTTATAAGATATGTATGATTTTATAATATAAATAAATCAATTTTTCAATTTTATTATACTATACTACATTGTGTTTTAATTAACTATACATTGATTACACATAGTAATTTAATTTTGTATATATAAAAAGTAAGCTTGGATGTAACAAGCATTGCTTATAACTGGATTATACTGTATAATGTTTAATATGAAGGTTTGCTTAATATAACATATAAATTGTTCATTTTTGGGGTAAATTTTTAATAAGAAGGTTTACTGTACTGTACACTAAAGCAATAAAAAATAAAAACTATTGAATAGGTAGTAAAAGTAATGTAAAAAATAGGTATATGGGCAATCCTGCAGAAGTCAGCCATAAATTAAATGTTATTAAATTAATAAAATTTATACAAAGCTTAAAAAAACTTATTTTTAATCCTGAGAACCACACCTTCAATTAATTTTATGGCCAACTTCTGCAGGATCCTGATCTATATATAGGGTTTAAAGTTACAATGAAATTAAAAAAAAATAATGAATATAGGAAATTTTCAAAATAAAATTCTTCTATATTAAGTCATGTACCATTAAACAAATAATAATTAATATAATAAGACTTTTTCAAGACAAGTTACTTTTTGAAATATTGTAATATAATTTAATAATTATAAAATCTTACAGTTTTCCTGATTGTCATTGTTGAATCAAATTGGCTATTATACTGGATTAGTCCAGATCAATTAAGTTAAAAAAAGTCATTCCAAGAATGAATTATATAATAATTTTTTTTTTAATAATTGTAAATATATACTTCACTGTTATTGAAATATTATCAGTGGTTATTCCAATAACAAAAGTTTGGAAACATATATAAATATATTTTAATTGTAATTACTATAATATTTTAATATACATATAATCTTAATAATATTAGCTAATGTTAACAATTAATTTTCAGTGATATTAACACAATAGTAAACAATTTAAAACGATTTCCAAAAAATTGTACTTGTAAATATAGATCTGGTGGCCTCAAAATCTGGGTTAATCGCCTTTTTAATTTAAGTGACGTGTATTGGTACAAGATAATAGCCCCTATAGTGACTAGAACAATATCTTGTTGAATAGAATAAAGTAAACAAATGCATTATAACAACTTTCTATTTATACGGAAAACTTATGACATATCATCAATAACATCTTACCAAGCTATTTGGACTTGATTTGTATAATTCTCGCAACACATTTTTAACTAAATTAATATTATTACTAGTAGACATGTTGAAAACGAAACTATTTTAAAAATTGTACTTAAAATATAAATAATAGCGTTATAATAAAACGAATAATTAATACATTCATTTCATGGAATAATTAAAGCGTATGAATAAAAATGACTAAAAATTTTTTATCCGATTTTCGACTTTTTCACATAAAGCTTTTTCTCATAACCGCTTATGAATAAAACTGAGAAATAAGTCTTTCGCATCAGTTATTTCTCTAAATTTCTGAGGTAACTATTTTGATTGCTCAGATGGCTCGATACATGCTGTTAAGACCAGGAGAGAAACTTTATTAAGAAAGAAGAGATATAAATGAGAATTACAGGGAGATGTTTCGATTTTAACCTAACGCAGTTAGATGGATGGGTAAGTTGGGGGTCGTTTTCAAGTATTACGTAACGCAAATTTTCCCCATTTTAGAAACTCCCCATCCCCCCGTAACGCACCGTAAAATTAGTAAAAATATGAAATACCCAACTGCGTAATCAAACAATATAGTAATAGTACGTACTGTATTTGTTGTAAGGTACTGAAAAGTAACAGTAATAGTAGTAGAAATGTTGGTATATTGGTATATAAGTACGAATTGGTATAGGTATATACATATTAATTGAAAATAATTAAAAACTTAGTTTTTATCATTTAATATTTATGTATGAATTAAATACTATATTAAAAACTATACTGATTCAATATAGAATTGGAATCAGAAAAAAATACATACGGACTAACAGTAGATAAAATATGGGATAGGCAATTATTCTTCCCAATTTGTACAATTTTTTATGTTGTTCCATTCATTTTCCTATTCTTTGATGCTTTGTAGGCAGCAGTGTATGCATTAATTAAACTATTGTAGAGCTTTTCTTTTTTAAACGTCATGTCGACTCGGTTTGTTACATTTCTCAAACAAAACATTATATTCTTCTAATTAACAGTTTCACAAATAACAAATTTTCTTTCTCTTGATCCATATTTACAACGATAACTAATTAATTATTTTATATTTAAAATGCACACTTTTTAAATAATATTAAATATATAATGACAAAAAAAGGTATTTCACTGAGACTGCAAATTTTTATTTACCGGAGTTTTGTTTCAGAATACCATTATGTCGCTATTTGATTTTACGTTTGACATTTCAATAACATGTGACATTCATCAGAATATTAAAAAGTCGTTCGCAGTTATTCTATGAATGTGGATTTTCATCCTTTTGCCTCATACATATGGCAGCCTAAAGGGTTTCACCATGAGATGCAGCTAAATTAAGTACATATCGTGCATATGGAACATCCCTATCTCATATGGAACATCCATATCTCATATGAAACTTACATATCTCATATACAACTTACACATTTCATATGCAACAATTTATACATATCTCATATGCAACTAACATATCTCATATATGCAACTGAAGTTAGTTACATTTGCAAGTTGTATATCTCTCACATGGAACTAAAGTTAGTTTATACATATGCAAAAATTTACATATGTAAGTTTTATACAATGACTTATACATTATTTATCTAGACCGGCAAACTGAACAATATTCAAATAATAGTAATAAACGACCGAAAATAATACGAAATTCATGGGAGTTATAATAATTTGCATTTCAATTATATACGGTGATAGTTTCCTTATAAAGAAAGAATTTAATCAATATATAATGATCAAAAGCTTATTTAAATATACAATATTGATTGAATAACCTCTTTAAAACAACAACTAATACCATATACAATTAATGGATATGCTCTCTAGACGTTTTTTGATGAGTTTGACGGTTTAGATAAATAATATATAAGTCAATGGTTGTATATCTCATATGCACTTTAATACAATATAAATTTCGTCAAGGTCAAATAATAAATTATCTAATAAATTAAAAACAATTCACCTTTTATAAAATTAATTTGTAAAATAATAATGTTTGTTATAACGGAAAATTAATATATTTCTTATGCAGACTCAAATATTTATTAATTTTTATTTTTATATTAGATAATATATAAATGTTATATAAATTTAATATTTTATCAAAATAATATGAAATGCTCTATATTTAATTTTTCAAAAATTTTAATATATATTGATTACCACTAATAAATTATAACATATTATTTAATTAAAATTTATGAATTCTTCATAATATAATTATATATCCCTCCAAATTAAAATTTTTGACATTTCCAAATTCAAGAGCTATTATAAAAAACGGTATATTTATTTTAATTTTAATACCTATGATATATTGATATATAGAATATTATTATAATATACACAATAACACTATTTACTCTTTGATAACATAACACTAATAAAATGTACATGAATTCCTGCAACTAAGGCTGTAAAGGCAAAACTATACACTATACTTTAAATTTTAAAACAACTAACACAAAAGAAAAATCCTTTTTCAAACCATTAAAGACAATGAATGACCCCATATTGTCAAATAAAATTGGTATGGGCCCAATGACAGCCTGCATTCCATGACAATTGTACTCAGGATATTTATAAGTATTACTTCAATTTCACTAGAGTATAACTAGGGTTGGGTATATAATGTACACCAGAGATATCCTTGTTAGGCTACAAAGAATGAATCCTGTGCCTAATGGCCAAAAAAAGGGAGTCAATAGATCAAGGAGCTCAGAGATTTGTTGATTTTACAGGGATGCAAATAAGATTTTAAAGCTAATATGTGGATTTCAAACTCTACTCGCCCTCCTCCCATACATTATCTAAACCCAATTTTAAAAAATAAATAAAAATGTGAGTATCTATCAACTAACTGAAACCAAAAATTTAATGGCTGTTGCTATTTGGATGTATGTCCATCTACCCCACACTATTTGGATGTGCAATACATTTTAATTAAACACAAACATTATCTACAAGGTGTGGAAGACCTGGCAGAGGCCTGGTTTTGGGTCTAGAAATAAGTTGGTTTAAAGCTTTGTATTGATTTTATTATCCAATATTTCCATATTTTTATAAAAGTCTGAATAGTGAATCTGTAGACAGACATACATCCAAATAGCCACTTCAAATATAATAATATAATCACCCAGTCAGCAATCAATAATTCATCACTGCAGGAGCTCACTCAATATGCATGCAGTCAGTGATCAATAATTCATCACTACAGGAGCTCACTCAATATGCATGCAGTCAGTGATCAATAATTCATTACTTCATCACTGCAGGAACTTATGCAAAGTAGGAGTAGTTGTAAATTATTTGCCAATTATTAGTCATCAGCACAGAGCTATATTATAAATAGTAACAGTAAAGATGATACACTTAACTATTGATAGTTTTAGGGAATTTCAGCACACAGTATAGTTCTTGTCTATAAATAAAATACATTATAAAACCATATATTGTATATTGTTTGTTGATTTTGCACACAGTAATAGAAAGAGTAATAACAATAATTGATGTTATGTACACAAATGGAAAATTTACTACTACATCATACAGTAAGCCATAATATTTCTTCCTTAGTGACACTTAGATCTATGCAATAAGCAAATATAACCATATTTTTAATTACAGGAATCCACTTGCCAGCCCGTCAGGTTGTTTATAAACTTCACTTGCCTGACTTACAAGTACTATTTGCATACCTGATTTAAGAAAAGAAAAAGAAAACCACAAATGTAATATCTTATAATAGAAGCAATTTGGAGATGTAAAGTGCATTTTACCAATCTGTGATTATTACTAATATGTGCTGTGCAAATTACCAATTGATTTCAAAAAAATTTCCATCCAGTTCATGCCACTGTTATTATGACCAGCAAACAGTTGATATCAAAAGAACCTAACATTGTTTGGATGGCCACCCATGTGCTCCAATTCCCATATGCACTATAGATTGCAAAATACTTGAATTTAATGTGGTGTCTTTTTCCCAAAAAGATTCTTACCAGCCCTAATAGTTTCTCATTTTGGGCCAAACAATTATTAATCTATATCTCTCTGAAATTGTTTACTGTTGACCTGAAACATCAATCTGTTCGACAGCTACTGTTTCATCATGCAGGAACAGTTGGCTAAAGGTATTTGTACTCATTGTCACCAGTATTGGCCCTGTACAGCTACATTGAAATGGCATAAAATTATATATCATAATCCCCCACTAGTAATCAATTTCCGAGAAGAAGAAAGTGAATTGGATGACTCCATGGAATCAATTCAATGTCAAACTGAGTCCCAACCATTGGCAGTGAAAAATATTTTTAACCTATTTTTGGAAGGTGGTACATTTGAAGATGAATAAGGCTTAACTGTTGACACTATATTTCTTTATTATTACACTATTATATTACTATTCCATTCAATTATTAAAAATAAAATGCAACTCAATTTTTCATTTATTATTTTATACTTGTGTTTTTGATTAATTAAAGCATGGAAGTCCAAAAATCATTAACAAAGTATGGATCCCTCCCTAGTTAAATTGGAGTAATATTGATAAATATCCAGAGTAATATTGTCATGGAAATGCAGGCTGGCATTTATCTGTGATGTACACTGGATTAATCCATCTGAGGCTGAATGGAGTGCAGATGGGGACAAAGCTGTATTTATTTCAAGATCCCTTCTCCTATATATGCTTGGTAGAGAACAAATTAATCCCAATTTACACCTACATAATTCTGAATGTATGCCCAAAACTATACCAATTCAGATTTTGGAGCATGTGCTATTCAGAAATGACAATCAAGATACCCCAACCTGTATATTGGGAAAACTGCTTTTAGACAGTTATGCCTCGAAATTGCCTTAATTTATAATAGTAAATTCAGACAATAAACCATTATTGACATATAAATAATTTTGTTTTTTATGCAATTATTCCTATACATTAAATACTTTAATATCAGTGTGAATATATCCAATACACCAAATATATCCAGCATAGCCTGGATGAGATTCTAGTATAAACCTAATTTTTCAGTTTTAGACATCCTTGCAAATATGTTAACAACCTCATCATTACCTCAATAAATTAGAATACTTCAAATCTAAATGTTGGCATAGGTTGCTTACATATGCTTCATATTGAATCGCTTTATATTTATAACAAACCCTTTTTCAAATGCAAGGATTATAAATATGTGCAAGTAATATTTAAATAAAAATCTTTATTTAAATGCAAGTAATATAAATATGTACAAGTATTGTAAACATTCAAACATTTGCATTATGTTAAATATTTTTTCATAGATGGAGGGGGGGGAGTGGGTTGTCAAATTGACCCTACATAATTTTAAAGAGCTCTAGCATGCAGAGGAGTTGGTTGCTAGGTCTGAAATTTTCAGGGATATCCAATGGAGTTTCAAAAGAAATTTTTCGGATCATCTTTTATATTATTATTGATTATAGATTTTTGACTCTTATAATCAAAACAGCATTTCAAATCATTAAAATGGTAATTCTAACTCTCAAACATATTACATTAATTCTAAATTTGGTACACACATTATAACTGCATATATTATTGTTTTTTGTGCTGTTGAATTCATTTCTGACCATATTAATAGTATCTCAATTTTGAGTGTATGTCAAGGTCATTACAGCTTCTAGGACCAACCAAAATCTATAATTTGCAATATTAAATGTCTTTTTGGCAATTAAATTGTTATTTTAAAGATTTTTAAGAAGCTTAGCTAATTATTTTCTGACTTGAAATATTCCAATTTTTAATTTTGTCAATGTCTCCCTAGTTCCAGGTACTCTGCACCCATTACTATCCAATCAGATGTTTTTAAATTTACATTATCTAATCTTAAATTATAAGAAAGAGCAGTCTAACTTTTTGTACCCTGTCAATCAGGTTAAAATAGTTAGCAAGATAGTTTCTTTTGATTCTTCATCTACGTTTATATGAGTACTCCCAAAAAAAGTTTACCAAAATGTGATCATGGGAACATTGTCAAAATGGACCAATTTCAAAATCACAACCAATGCCACATACAACATGTAGATTCCCTATCTAAGCATGAAAAACTTTAAATAACAAATTACTGCTCTTTGTTTTATTTTGGATGGATATAATATATTACCAATAAATAGGTACATGTATATAAAGTATCTAAATACAGTCTACTCCAGCTAATTAGAATCCGGCCAATAGGAACTACTGTCTTCCCAATCAGCCCCCCCCCTTTCTATTTTTGCTGTCATTTTTTATTAAACAATTTGAGTACAGAAAGCTCTTGTGACTTTTCCTAAAATGAAGTTTAAATACTTTTAGCACAAAAAAATTCTTCCATATACCCATGTGGATGATCATGAGTGCAGTTCCATAACCATCACCCCAAATTTTCCAACAAAAAGACAATGTTTTTTTAATCAAGTATAAGTGAAATCGATTACATATACTCTGAGGGGTGGCTGTTTGTGAATTATATTTCATTGCTAAGACAATTAATCACCAACACACTCTTTAATATCGAAATTATTATAGTAAAATAGTAATTTAATATAAAATTAAAAATATATAGTAAATTATTTTGATTAATATTAAAAAAAAATTTAAAAATATTTTTTTAATATTCTTTCAAATTTAAAATAGCTGTAATTTTTTAATTTTTTTATTAAATTTATATTTTTTTGAAAAGTCATCTGTATATCATATTGATATAACTAGGTGCTAATTTTCATCACTATAGCACACTGCTAAAGTAGATTTCTTCAATAGGGGGGGGGGGGGGGCTGAATCGGTACCTGGCTGTGTTAAATAGCCCGGTATGGATAGGGTTAAGACAACCATATTGTATTGTTTCCGAGATTTAACATACATAATCTTACAACTTATACCAACCATTAAAAATCGATGTTTGTCTAATTGGAACTCCGGCTAATTGGAACAAAAATGATGACATTTTATCCATTCCAATAAGTTGGAGTAGACTGTACATCATTATTGTTTTGAAAAAAATGTCCATGTATGACATCATAGACATTTATCTAAATAATGAACACGACCAAAAATTATGTTTTTAATGAATATCTCAAAAAGGAAGCATCTGAGGCCTATTCTTCTGTCAGCATCTCCATCATGCAATATTTGGAATAAACGAGGAATGTATGGAGTTAAGTTATTCTTGTGCAGTAATCGCAACACGCTTTTTTGACTACACCTAATTCATTAGAAAGGCTTCTACTTGATTTTTGAGGACTATATTGCAAAGAGGCTATTAGCTCATCCCCCTTCTCATTCGTGGTAGCAGTGGATGGTCTTCCTGACCTTGGAGCATCTTTAATGCTTCCAGTTTCTTCAAATTTTGTAACCATGTTTTGATAGATTTACTATTGACTTCACGTACATATTCACGTTAAATTCTTGAGCAAGTTCTCCAGCAGAAGCACTTGCATTTTCATTGCATTTATAGTAATGCTTTACTGCTGCAATTCGTTGATCATGATTAAGTCAAAAGTCATTTTTAATAAAGTCAATTTACAGTTCTTGGAAACAGATTTCCGTGAATCGAAATTAGCAAACCCAAATAAATTCCATGTCTAGAATATTGGAAAAAACCAAGGGAATTCCATGTCTAGAATATTGGAAAAATCAAGTGAATTCCATGTCTAGAATATAGGAAAAATCAAGTGAATTCCATGTCTAGAATATTGGAAAACCCAAGGGAATTCCATGTCTAGAATATTGGAAAACCCAAAGGAATTCCATGTCTAGAATATTGGAAAAACAAAGGGAATTCCATGTCTAGAATATTGGAAAAACCAAGGGAATTCCATGTCTAGAATATTGGAAAAATCAAGTGAATTCCATGTCTAGAATATAGGAAAAATCAAGTGAATTCCATGTCTAGAATATTGGAAAACCCAAGGGAATTCCATGTCTAGAATATTGGAAAACCCAAAGGAATTCCATGTCTAGAATATTGGAAAAACAAAGGGAATTCCATGTCTAGAATATTGGAAAAACCAAGGGAATTCCATGTCTAGAATATTGGAAAAATCAAGTGAATTCCATGTCTAGAATATTGGAAAAACCAAGGGAATTCCATGTCTAGAATATTGGAAAAATCAAGGGAATTCCATGTCTAGAATATTAGAAAACCCAGGGGATTCCATGTCTAGAATATTGGAAAACCCAAGGGAATTCCATGTCTAGAATATTGGAAAAATCAAGTGAATTCCATGTCTATATTTAGAAACAATGTTATAGTCGTGTAGAGTAATAGAGCTAGATCATGGTTATAAATAAAATGCGTGTAACTTATAAATTGGGAGTAACTTATGCCTCGCCCTGTATATTTATAGAATTTTGCTGCACATGTGAATTACAAATGTAATACAATTTAGAAGATATATTTATTGAAATTGAATATCGTCCATATTGAAATTTATCTAATTTGTTGTTGCTAGATGTTATAATTTGATGGATTTTTATTCTGCCTTTTCTTATCAGACTGTTTTTTTTCAATTTTGTAGAATAAGGATCAGAACAAAGATCAGTCAAGATGTCAGAGTTAAACATGCTGGAATATTTGTTCCAATCTCACAGCAGTCAACTGCGTCGTGAGTCTGACCTCCTCGTTCTCTACATTCATGCCTGTCTTTTGGACAGAAAAGCCAAGCTCGAAGGTGGTTCAGCCGTCCTGCCCTCGACATGGAATTCGGAAGACCCTGTCCAGTTGAACTACACCATGCCCGACTCGAACGACCCCATTCAAGTGTCTGTCACTGAGACAGCCGGCGATATTTTCGTGTGTGTTGTTGACGACCGTCACGATCGAATTGGCAGTCTGGAACTCGCAGCCGGACAGCTTTGTCGACTGGCCGACACCTTCGCAGAGGCCTTCAGCGATGTCGAGGAGCTGCGTCGTCAGTTTGACACCAACGTCTGGTCCGTGGTCTTCCCCAAGCCGGCCACACCTCCACCGTCGAAAACCAGCGACATCCCTCCTGGCCGTGGGCCGTACTTCCCCTCCGGACGAATGCCCGCGTCCAGGGGGGGTGTAGGCGGCCCCTTTAGACCACCGGAGTTCGACTACGGGCGGTCGGATCTGGACCCGTTCGGTGTGTGTAGGGGGGGCCCTTTTGGGGGGGTAGCTGGTGGAGGGATGTTGTTTGATCCGGTGAGGAACCCTCCTCGAGGTGCCTTTCCTCCCGATCTGTTGGGGGGGCTGCCAGAACCGCTTCCTCCTGGATCGGTGCCCCCTGGGGCGAGGTTCGACCCCATTGGTCCTCCGCGGGGACAACAAAGTCGTCGTTTTAGAGGGCCGGATCCTGATGGTCCGCAGTCGTCTGGCTGGGATGATATGTACTTGTGATTATCCTGGTTTGGTGTTGGAATTCAGAGTTATATTCAGACCTTCAGAGCACTAAAAGTCTACAAGTTTATGTTGACTGTTTGTGTTTGTATCAACTAATATATTTGTTGCGGCTTCATTTTTTCTTTTCATTTGACTTTTGATTATACAAATGCATTACTCAAATTGTACATAATTAACATGTTTTTATATACGGCAATAGCTAAGTAACTCCTGTATATAACTCTTGCCTTTTAATTATATTCAGACGTAAAGTCACTGTCTTATTTATTTTTATTGTCAATCGTAATCACTTGTATTCGGTTTTCAAAAGAGTCAAATGTTTATTTTATTTTATAGTTGAATATATATTGTACATCTGTAAGGTTTAATATACCAAAGCTTCTCAGAAACTTCTAGACATTCTATTAATACTGAAAAGATCATTTTTATCACAAAAGCTCTAATTTTTTCATTAAATGTTGATCTTTTGCATTTTTTCTATTGTTTTTTGATATATGAACCATTAACTAAGAACTTTAAAAGAACTCACCTTTAAAGAAGTATTTCATTGCTAAAATAAACTACGTTTTCGGATGAATAGATTTAATTAGAGCATTAAATAATTTTAATTATAGGAAAACGATGTCAGTAATTATTCTTGTACTTGTTAGTAGCTTTTTTTATATTTATGCAGACGAGGGTTAATAAATACTAATTTATGTTGAGATACAATTAAATAATATCTATATTGCAAATTTTTCGTTATATTTTTTGTTACAATTTTAACAGAACGCTAAATATTATTATTCTCTTTTAAAAATGTTATTAAAAAATTGAACAAATGATACTTCGAGTTTAAATTTAACTAGTTGCATAAAATATTAAAATTACATGATTTAGATATGTTTCATACATTTAACACATAATAAAAAATATTCAGTTATTTATGAACTACTTGAAGGTAGATGTACTTAAAATGCATTGATAGCAATGCAATTCGTTATTTAAATCTTTTTAGATCGAATTATTTGATAGCTGTTGCTAAATAGTTCCCTATTAGATTAGCATTCGCCTATAGAGTATTCCGACATTTCACATAAAAACATACTTTATTTACCTAATTTTTTAAATATGTACCAGACAGACTGCTTAAAATGAAATGTGAATGTTCTTAGCTGATTACACATTAGTAATAAGTTACATTATTTGATAAAAATAATTATTCACGATCTCATATTTAGTAGTTTGTTAATTTACAATATGTAAGAAATATATAATCAATTATAACCATTGAAGAATATTTAATTCATGCGACAATGGTTATCACTTATCCTAGTTAGGTATTTGTATTCTTTCTTTCATCAATATTCTAATAAAATTATAAATATTCCATATTTAATTAATATTTAAAAAATATAAAACATAAATTTACACCCAAATGTCTTATGAAATTATTTAGAGTATAAACAATGTTCAATGCTTTAAAAAAGTTATTCTATATGTCATGAATATTGTAAATTAATTGATATAATGACACTGTTATAATGTAATAAATATTTTGAAATGGTTGGAAATTAAAAAAATTATGTATCTAGAGAAAATCTTTGAATGAATTTTTAAAGGAACTTTCCCATTTAATTTTTAATTAAATTTTTGTCTAAAAGTCTTGCGTGTGACTCAAGATTTCTTAGTTTATTTTGTATTCCAATTAATGTATCAGTTTATTTTTATATGTAGATGATTGAATATCCAGAATTAGTATTCTAAAAATACATTATATAACATTTTCTAATTTTAACAAACAATTTATATTCGTATCCAATTTAATGGAAAACTCATATTTTTCGTATTATTTTATCCGAATTTAATTACATGTTTTTAATATGGAAATATGCAAAAAATAAATCATTTTTGATTCTGCGATAATAGTCTATAAGCAGTCATTCTCCTATAGATAACCTAATTTTCTCGTTAAAGGTTTAATTAGACTGTAGTATATATATATGTTGATTTACTTCATAGGGAAGAAGACGATAAGACGTCAAAAACTATAAATAATTCTAAAATCCAAGATTGTATATTTTTTCTAAGATTTCAGATTAATCGAATTTGACAACAATTTTAAGGTTAAAAATAATCCGAAACCAATTTAAGAATAATGTCACCGGTATTTCTCTTCTCTAGACATTACTACCGATAACAAACTATGTGATATATATTTAATAGGATAAAAAATCTTTTGTGAATTAAAAATTTACTTTCTGAATTCTGGATATATTTCAAATAAATAAAATGATTAGGAAACTTAATTCAAACTTCACAATTTTTTGAAATGGACGAATTTTTTGTACTCTTTTTCTTATGTACTAAATTTTACAATTAAACAATTTGTAACACCAATACTATACGATTTTTATCGCATAATTTTATAGTTAAAAATTATAGTATTTTATTTTTAGATTTAAAGCAATTAATTACTGAAAATACACAATTAGAATGTTAATATTCAATAGAGTTTAATTCAGTTTCAAGTCAAATTTTTCCTGAAATCATGTTTGAAATTTTGAAATTCGTGTTGTTGATCAACTTTATAAATATTTAATAAAAAAATGGCATCAAGAAATGTCCTGAAATTTTGATTCGGAAGATTTAAATTAATATACAAAAAACTATTTATTTTCTTAGATTAGACTTGTCCAATTTTATATCAGGTTGCTGTAAGAATTTTAAATAAAAGATTAATAGACAGTTATGTTGGTAAAATGTGATCACTGAAATACGCTTTTATGGAGTAGAACATATAAAGTGACTATATTTTAGGTAGCTATTAACATTAATATTTGCGTATTTATAAATAAGAATTAATTAATTTAAAAATCCAGAATATTTTAACTAATTTTTTAAATTTAATTTTTATATTATTTAAATTTCGTAATATGATTAACTATTATAGATAATAAAAACCATTAGATAATCGAATTCTATAAGTGTGTGAAATTTGGCCATATAAGACTAACATTATATTATATAATAATAAGTTATACCTATATGTTGTACGCGTTGTCATTATATGTGTGAAAAACAAATTGAAACGTGCATCCTGATTCGGGATATCTCAAAAGCCTATCTACATAATGATTTCTAAACTACTAAAACATGCTTGGCAACACACCAACTCAGGATGTTCCCTTTACTGTCGCTGCAGTACTTTTGATCACGACGACCACCGGAAATCGGAGAAGCTTCTCTATAATACGCAAAAATGGAAAATGGACAGAGGTTGCTGGGACACTTTGACTAACACCCTTTCGTCCACTTAATTTTATTATCTATAACCTTATTAATATTTAGTTTACATGTTATATTAAATTTTTTCAATATTCTATTTTACAATCATGAATAATTCAAATACTCTGGCGTGCCAAATAAACGTAACCCCCCCCCCCATTTATTCAGTGTCAAAAATAGGTTTATTTGGGTTTTTAAACTTTTTAATCCACGACCATTATTATTAGGCACTGATTTATCATTTACTAGATAGAAAGCTTATATTGTTTCTCGCATCCATTACCATATAAATTTCCATAATTTAAAATCAACCGATTATTTAATTTTAAGAAATTATAATGAACTCTCCCACCGATTATTTTTTTTCTTTTAAATTGATGGACCCTTCGATTATTACAACCCCCCGCTTGCTTAGCACACCAGAGTATTATTAATAATGTGAACGCTTTGGATACGTGAATCCTAAAATCCTATAAGAGGGATATGTTTTCGGAAGCGATTTGTCACGAATGTGTTCAAGAACTGTAAAATTAATGCTCTTAACGATGACAGATATATTTTTTAGCACACACCCTCCTATCGTTTTTGCGAGTAGCAAGGTAAAACATCTTTTTAAAGTCTCTAATGTTAAAATGTTGTCCAGCCGTGGACCTGTTGATCTTGATAGATCACCTCCTATAAAGTGTCTAAAAATATGTTCTATAGTATTTGTTATTCTTAATGATGGTATTTTCCTTTTTAGCGAAGATGAAATAGCTGTACATATAAAGAGAAGCAGTGAACACTGCTAACCTCACGGTAAAATATCTTTTATACAATAAATAAATAAACAATCCTAGTTCAGGGGAGGGTGTTCGGAACCAATGAATTGTGATTTGCAACAGTAATATATAAATAAGTATATTTTGTGAATTAATTGTCGTTAGAAGGACTTCAAACACATTTCTGTGTATTTTCTTTTGAATTCTGAAATTGCTACACGAAGAACAAAAATATTTATGCATAGCTTTTATCTTTGATGTTAAATTTGCAAATTAAAAAAAAAACATGTTTTTCTGTTAAAAAATATTGTACAAAAATCAAGGTAAAAAATAGTATGCCTGGATATAAATTTTTAACACTATTATAATATTTTTTGAATTCTTTGTTACTGCTGTCATGTAAAGGAGAAAGATAAGAACTCGCCAAATATAAAAAAATTGTACAGATATTAAATTTTAACTTAAAAATTAAGATGAATATTTTTCTGTTTATTCGGAAAATTATCAAAATATCGAAAATTTACCGAATTTATATTTGAGGTTAGTGAAATATTTAAATTCCGTCGTGTAGAGTTTTCGTCTGGGTGTTTTTCTACATTATTGTATGTTTAATTAGTTTAGAAAACTTGTCTAGAAATGTTTATTTAACAGGTATGTTTAGAAACACGTTGTGTCCATTGAAAAGTTAGCTGCATAGCTGACTAGAAATGATTTCTACAGTTGGACAGAGTAAGCTATTGCACGTAAATGAAAGTGTCTCAATAAATGCAGTCAAATTAACTTATATATGCAAAATCGATAATTGACCACATTTTGAATAATATTTTTAACATTTTAAAATTGCTAATGAGTGGATGAGAAAGAGAAGTACACGTACATAAAATTTAAACATAACCTTTATTTGTGATGTTAAATTTGTAAATTAAATGCTTATAAACATGTTTTTTGTGTTTTCAAGAAAAGGTTTTCTAGAAGGTACTTTATGCGGCCTCAAACGCTAAGCCCCTCGTAAAGAAACGATTATAAGCAAACCGTTGAACATTTATAATTATATATTTCTGGTACCTAGCTTTTAATTATTTTTTTACTAATTAATGATAAAGTTTCATACAGCCAAAAAACAATTTTAACAATATTTAAATAAAATTTAAATACAAATATATACAATAAATGTTCTTTTTATATATCTTTTTCATTATCGATAGATTTTATAAACGTACTCTTTAAAATCAAACAAGAATTTATTGAATTTTTATTATTGTGCAGATTCCTGATCCTGTTTTCTTCTAATTCCCTATTAACCTAACTTTTTTCGATTTTAAAATATCATGGACTGTGCAAGTAACTTACAGATTATGTGGTTAGGATTTAAGTTGTCAAAAAGTGTGATTTTATTAAAAAAAAGTACATTAAATTTATACATTTGTCATTTTTATGAAATTTCGGTTTTTATGGAATAATTTTTTGACTGAATTTTAAATGAATTATGTATCTCTTAAAATTTGTTATATATTTTTTACGAATATGTTACTTGACATATCGACTAATTCTCTTATGAATATGTATTTTAATACCACCAGCAAAACTATTTTTAATCTCTGCATAATAACTCTCATTGGAAAATTTGATTGGCTTACCAGAAAGTTTCAGTTGTGAATTCTCCCTTCTTATTGGCCGATTGTGAAAGGATAAAAATAGATTATTTTTAAAGACAACAGTTTCAGATTCTCACTACTAAAACCAATAATTCTCATCAGTAAATAATTATAAAGTTATTCTAGAAGGAGTCTTGTACACTAAAAAAGTCTACTAAAAGAAAATTCAGTTTCTCATGCCTCCCAAAAGCCTTAAATACGAAAGATCCAGTGACGATGCCAAAGAGATCCTCAATTCACAAAACATATCGCTTTATGACTTGAAATACGTCTGTGAATCGAACACACCACCGCAAGATGGTAGGCCTATGCCATTTGTTTATTTTCATCTGCTTTTTATTATTAAAAACTTGAAATATAATGTCTTTTAAGGAATTAAATAATATTTAGTATGTAAAAAGGATTTTTCCTTAAATTATATTTCCGTTCTGTCAAATAATCACGAATGAGACTGCTTGTTTTTGAAAATTCAACTAAAATATTGCAAACGTGCTTAAATAAGGAAACTAGGTCGTAATACAATGATAATACAATCCATAATAAGAGGGGCTATTTAGATTCATTTTATGCACTTTTATATTCTGTGTATTTTGACCTTATATAAGACGGGCAACGTTGTAAGATTATCATTATCATTTTGATTAAGATTATGATCATTTTTTAATTGTTAATTACATTAAATCTTGTAGAATTTGAAATTAAAAAACCGTTTTTTGTGTATATAGATGTCAGTTTGATCATTTTGAATATCATTCTTTTCTCAATTTGTAATATACGAAGGAGAATTTTTCTTGTGAAATGCGTTTCCAATAGTTATACTTTTAGCTGGGTTAAGGTAAACTTAATATAGTTAATTACATTGATTCTCCTTAAATTTGTGAATATTTATTTCAAGACTTTGGAAAATAAGTACACAGTGAAAATTACATAAAATACAAAATTAATATACCCACGTATACAGTAGATCTTTTTAGAAGAACGTATTTCTTTGTAAAATAAACTAGTGTTGAATGATAGCATTGAAATAATTAGACACAGGAGCGTCCAGATCTTTTGTGGAAAATTTCAGAAAATATTTTTTGCCTACGTTGACATAAGATTTGATCCTCTTAGTGCTGCTTCGAGGATTGTCTGTCTTCTAGAAATATATAAGTTTTCTAAAAAGAATCCCAGTCACATTTCTTTCATGTTTAGCTATATCTTTAGCGAAGAATACAATTGGAATAGCTAAAGGTACTTTTGTATTTTGTTGTTTGACGTTTGGTCACCATCAAAGAGTGAAATCTGTTTGTGGACGATGAATTAAAAATATTTTTTTCTGTTGCTTTGTCGTAAACGTTTTTTCACATTTATTCTGTTTACAAATTGTTTTTTCACCCGATAAAAAGGCTACATTTTATCCAGTATAGTTTGGAAGGCAAAACTGATTCTTTTACGCATCAAAATCATTTGATACATATTAAACCATTAACGCATACTGTTGGGAAATAGTTTATTTGTTCAAATTTGTCTTATTATGACCATACTAAGATATATTTGAAGTTTCAGCTATATCTTTACTTATAAGAAATAAAATGCTGTCCTGTAAATAGAACGCTAAACGTGATGGATAATTAATGAGAAATTAATCTGAAAAGACATGACCTTTCTTTTAAATAAATAAATAAATTTAGTAAAATTAATAATAAGCTCCAGAAAAATGTATGTGGCATATCGTATTATATAGATATAGATATAGCATAGATATGTATACAAATCAAGCTAATGTCATACAAGCATGCAATAATATGAATACATAGTTCATGCTGCCTATAGAAATAGCAAATAATTAGTGTCATGCAAACAAAATAATGTTACTTGGAATGATATCCAGGGGAAAATTTCTTATACCCAATGTAAGGTTGCATTTTGAACAAAAAGTTGTGGGCTTCGATGAGCAATTCTACACCAAAATCTTCCTTTTGGTTCATCCTGTGAAGAAGATAAAGCCAACATATGTTTTGATGTCAGTAATATTCAGTTGAACCCAGTGTTTGTTTGTTTGCTTGCATATCGAGGGTCGATTCATCAACAATTAGTTGAAAAATATCCTTATCAAAAAATTTCTCTAACATTTCAACTGGATTCGAATCACATGGAAACTTTTCATCAAAAAACATTTTGCTCTCTTTGTTATCAAACGGAATTTTTTCAAAAGAACACTGTCTTCCTGCAGAATGATCATTCCATGATAAAACACGCTTCTCTTTATGTTTCACATGGGTAGTACGCTTTTGAATCTCTAAATCTTGTTCCTCCACTTCAAATTCAACCTCGTATAACCCAGCAAATGTTGTTCACCTGCAGTCTCATCTTCTGCCATAGGATCTTCACCAGTAAGAAGATCAGTATCCTCTGGAGGTGATATAGTTATTCTGTCAATGTTAGAGGGCTTATTTATGAACTCATTAGCTAAATCCTTGGACAGTTAGTTCATTTTACACAGCCCTGCAGGAGCTGAAATATGAATCTATGCACGGTCAATTTATATGACAAATATGTTAGATCAGAGTCTTATTAACCTTAGCATAAAAGTTATATCATATTTATGGACTACTACCAGGTTATAAGATACTTTCATAAAGTGTGGACAACTTTCCCATGATCTAGAGAATAAAATTGTAACATTTAGGTAATTGTGTTGAAATAAAGGCGTCTTCCAGTACAGCGGATCTGCATACTTTACTTGTACCAATATATATTTGACTTCCTGAGGTTAACATCAATCTATGACCACAATTATAACTAAAACATAAAAGGAATGATATCATTTTATTAGAATTGGTTCAGTAGTTTCAGAGATATAGCCATTTTAAAATAGGAAATATTCTTATTTTTGCCCAAATTTTAAGTCCTATTAATACTATGTTCTTTTGTATAATAATGTATATTATATTATTAATCTACACAAATATGTCATACAACTTTATTTTTTAAACCTAAATTATTGTATCTAAAAATATTTACACAAATAACATACGTATATTGCATTACAATGTATCAACTTAATTTTTAAGGAACCTTTATCGATTTTAGGCCTTACGCCTTTAGCGTCCCAAAAATAGGACACCAATATTTACACATTTGTAAAACATTTGTTATTTTTAACCTTTCACCGACGCGCGGTATGTTAAAATTCAAATTATTTCTAAAAAATATTTACCTCTTTTAAAATTTAGTTGCAGTTTGTCACTCCAAATAGAAAGGCGCTAGAATTAATGGGTTAATTAATTAAAAAAATATCAGTCGATTGTGAGAATTTTAATTCACTCTTTTCCAGTAAGGTAACGTTTTTCAAAAGGTTTTAAATGTTATATTAATGTAAAATATAATGTATCCAGCCACATCTAGAGAATCTGTTACATCTTCGAGGTAATCATAATTACCAGGAGATATATTAGAAAGCATTTTAGTCAAAATATATTTTTAAAATCTTGATTAACTAGCTATAAATAAAAATTTTAATTATAAGTTAAATCATTATTGAGGTTAATATAGTCCTTTCTAGGTGTTTTCGTGTCTATGTCTAGATGTCTTTTTGAAAGACGCGTGTGGATTTTCTTTGACTGACATATTAAACTATGCTGACCTGTCAGTTACTGCATCTTGTTAAAGTTCTACACATGTTAAATATACTCTGCAAACTTTTCACAGCAGACTATAAATATTTTCTAAATCATAACTATGCAAACATATTTTAGAGATTAGTAAGAAAGGTGTTTCTTTTATTTAAAAAATCTTTCACATGCTTAATTCTTTTACCACGTTTGATGATACTGTGTGATATTCCTAGATATGGTTAAGTGTTTAAATTATCTTTTTTTACAACTGCACTTGTTTGAGAAAGTTAATAAATAGAGTGGTTTTGAATGTTTTAAAATAAGACTAAAATCAAACGCTATTTACACTTTTTAAATGTTGTTTAAACAATTACTATATCAAGCTACCCAAAGCTAGATGTGTCTTCAAAGGATCCATTTGGTCGGAGGATCAAACATCACAATTTTAAACAAAGTTTTTATGTGCAGCTTAATATTGTTATAATGTCTTAAAAATATTTCTGAATCATAATAAGTTACTAAATTCCGAATTTTTTAAAATTTTTTAATATACTATCTTTTCGAAACTTTGTTTAAATTTGTGATCCTTGATCCTTCGATCAAATGTATCCTCCAAAGACGTACTCTTAACAACTAACGTTTCAAAAACTAACTTTTTTGGGTTGTTAGCATGGAAGTAAATATAATCTAAAACCTCATCATAATTTTCTTGGTAGTGTGCAAAGTTCATACTTTAATTCACAGTCCTTTATTCATCTTAATATTCTCTGTACCTTTTGTTTTAGGTACATGTTCTTTAAATTTTCGGATAATTGTTCTTCACAGTATTATTATTCTTGCCCTAAGTTGTTTCAATCTTACGAGAGTACATTGTAAGAACATTGAGCTCTTACTAGGAAACCGCAATACACCAGCAATTATCTAAATTATGCTAACAACGCCTGTAAAAGTTTTCCTGTATATGTATATATAGAGTGACTCTTTCCAAATATATTATTAGGTGAATGAGTTATTTGAAAGAAAAAAATTAAGAATGGCTTCTATGTATGTAGTAAACATGGTCAATGAACATAAATAATTTATACTGCTACATTATATCCTCATTTGCATGTTTTCTTTTCTAACAATATAGCGATTGTATCATTCTGAGCATGATAAATCTTATTTACCCCCCCCTCCTCATTATATAGCTAGGATTCATTAAATAGATGTGCTTTTAAATTCTATTTTAATCATGTAGAACATTTTTTTCTGAAATAAATTTATCAAGTTATTTTTTTTTCGGAAACTTTTTTGACTCCCATGTAAGAATTATTCCTATTGCTAAGAAAGAAAAAGTGGAACACCGCTTTTAATAATATTTAAATTTTCACACATTTTATTGCCAATCATTGAATTTATTAATTAACACAAAATTTAATCTCTGGTTTAGTAATTTATAGAAAGACGCTGCTGAACTTTCATTTCTCAGACATTTTGTCTTTTTCTAAAAAGAATCAATAATTAATTAATAAACCAAATTGTTATAATATATTTGTACAAAAAACACATTTACAATTGATTAAATGATCCAAGCTTATTATACGTTGATCTACATTCTGGTTCTCAACTTAATTGCACGAATTACTTATTATATATTTATTTTTCAATATTTTAAGATAAAATCAACAAAAAACATTGAATATATTTTCCCGCGAATATTTATAAATTGTAGCTTTCTGATACAGATCTGATTGTGTGTTACTAAAGCAAATAGCTGGCTTTACTCCTTTTCAGTTATTAAATTATACAAATAATCTCCAGAATAATAGAAATCCAAAACTGATTAAATTCTGTATTTGAGTGAGCAAAGAGAAAGTTGAACATTAATATAAATTATAGAAATGATATACAACTTGAGTAGATAGCAAAAATTGAATACTTCCATTAATCGACTCTCATATCTAAATTTATTAACTATCTTCAACTTGAAACTATAAAAAAAATACATGTGACCATGTCTCCGTTAGCAACAGATTTGTTACTTTGTATAATAATTGTTTCCCATTCTATTAGTTACTTGGAGGAATCTGGTGCTGGTGAATTACTGATCATAAGAATCCTAATTAGCAATTGTATTCAAAGTTTTTACAGATGTAATCGATCAATATATACCTACCAAATATATATGTTAACGATTAATTATTAATTGCAAAAATATGTTGGACATGATCAAAAAGAATGCAAGAATCATATTGTCTAGAATTATATTTTTAAATAATTATCTGGATAATAATGGCTTTATTAAACTAATAATTTTCATCCCTATTTGTTTAGTTTTATTAAATATTTGCAAGCTTTGATCACATGTTTCAATAACAGTCACTAATTTTATCTAGTTTCAGATCAGTCATGCCAGCATCGCTGTCAAATAAATTTGTTCACAATATGTGTGTCAAAAATTGCTTTCAGTTCGCCAAGTATTATAGGGTTTAATATCGTGATGCTTTTAAGGAAAGTTGAATTTAAAATATTAATTTTATGAAATGTGAACTGAATAGATTCCGTATTATAAAACGTTTGTTGGTTTGATAGAAAACATTTGACAGGTATTTTAATTATTATTTGTATTATCCCAAATATTCATTGTTTATTTTTTCATATCAATTTTTAATATTTCCAACTGTATTTTGGATATATTGCAGAAATGAAATGCATTTATTTACGTCAGTGATTCATCGAGGCAATACTTTCAAGTAAATGAGTTTAAAAATCGAGTTTTACAGAGGAATTATAATCCGAATATTTTAAAACAAACTGAACTTTTTTTGTACATAAAAATCTTCAAATATATTTGAAACTATCTTTTTTGTACGACTTAAATTTTCCAATGTTTTCCATGATTTTAATAAAAAATGTTTTAGCGCAGTCCATGGCTGCGACAAAATGATTTCAGATAATCTCAAAGCATGGATATCCGCCATCCTCCTCAACTGTTTTATTTACTCTTACATCTGAGATAGTTTCATACCGAAATGTTCCTTAATTTATAAGTCGTGTTTAATATATTTATTTTATGTCAATGTGTAGGAAGCTGGAATGTTTCTTTTGTTTTTGATCAAATAATTCGGTTAATGGTTATGAAACGTTTTCGTTGGTATTTGTCTATCTATGTAGGACGTAAACAAAAGTAACAAAGTGAGGGTGGTAAATTTATCCATTTAAACGTTTTGTCATTTAGTTTATTTTTGATATTGCTTCCTGCAGAAACTGCAACTTTGGAAAAATGTGGAAATATAAACAGTTCACAACTATTTTAAATCAATTGAAAATACTAATTGGATCAATACAGAAATATTGTGCAGAATATTTGTAAATTACATTTCTTAATAAGTAATTTCAAACTAATTATGATTGACATGAACATACATTATCTTTATCCCGGCAATATTTATATTTACACCACAACTAACTATTTCTTGCTTCCACCTTTGTAGGAAGAGCCTATTGTCCGCCCATCTTCGACAAACTCCATAACTGTTGGAACTACACGCTTGGTGGCTCCTCATCCTTCCTGCCGTGCCCCACCTCTATCCCAGGCTTTAATCCCAACGGTAAACATGTCTCAAAAGTACCCCATCCAACGTAAAAATATTGAAATCTCATTTTCTTCTTCTTTGCTTTGATCACCTTCTCCTGTAGTTGAGTTTCTGCTTTTCAAATATAATGTCACTTCCATTAATTAATAAATGCGTGGATCAGGCTGGTTAGAGAGCCAGCTATACAAAGATATTATGCGGACGTCACATGGATTTATTAGTTTTAATTTTGTCTGTATTCATTGAAAACATATAAAACATTCAACAGTTTGACTAAATGCCACATTTTTCTATAGGACATACTTAACCCGATATAAGTTGTCTGTAAGTTTGAGTTGATAAGTTAGAGTTATACCGATCAATAATACTGTTTGCTCCAACTTCCATAATTCGTGCGCGTACATAATATCTTGAGAAATTTGAACAGGTTCGTATTTACATTCCTCACACCGGGAGATTTCTGTTGGACTTCAACTCTTTCGCACGTGATGTATATTAATTCTATTGAGTCGGTTGTAGAATAAATTACTCGGGAACTCATTACAACATTATATATCCACATACCAACTTCTTTCCGCTATCCCAAATAGGCATCTTACAAAATTTATTAAAGACAAGGTTAGCCACAGATATTTCTGTTTCTATACAACATTGATACAATTTCTCCACTTTACAATATTTGAAACAGTTTTCGTTGGGATATGACATTACTTCATTATGTCTGATTTTCTTCCTCTTTTTGATGTTCCTAGTTTTTATTGCTATTCTTTGAACCTGGTTAATTATGGGTAATTATTATGTTTTAGATTTTTTATTGTCATATCTACTTTTTAGTTTTACTGTTTTAATTGCAGCTTGTCCATCTCCGGAATAGTTGAAGGAAAAAAATGTATCAAAAAGGAAAAAGATAGTCGCTAAACATACTTTTTATTATTCACCCTGTCAAATTATTTAGCAAATAAATCCTGACGTAATAAATTTGTTAAGTTTAAAAGAGTCTGTTATGCTGACATTTTTCAGTAGAACTAGTGGTCTATTTGAGTGAATATTTCAGTGAAACTTGACAATTTGTTGTCTAAAATACAAATATCTTATTATAAATGTTAGTATTATAATATATCATACAGAAATAGTGAAATCTTTGTAGTGATGTCTATGTTGTCTATAGTTTTTACATCTTTTAATATTTATCGCGAAATTTTTCCTAAATATTTACCTTCCAATATTTGTTCAAAGCGTCTGCTTTTTGTCTTATGTTTAATATCTATAACAAATGTTCCACTGTCTTTGACTGAATTATTGGATAGGTTTAATTATGCGAAATTTTAGTCATTTTTGTTGCATGTCTGCTTTGAGAATTATTTTAATTTACTTGAGTTAACTAATAATATGCGAAAAACAATTTCCTGCTAATAATTAATCTGGAATAAACGTTTCTATATAATATACTTTATTAGGTACTAAAAAAGAGAGTTTAGTCAACTTTGTTTTGTATAAAATTACTGCATTATCGAGAAGTTAAAATTAATAAGGGCGCTTTTTTAATGTTTAATTAGATTTTTTAATTATTTATTAAATAATTGAAATAAAAAAACAGCATGCCAATGTCTGAAATTAAAACAGACGAAAGAATAATTTTAGACTATTTTATACCACCTGTCATTTACATACACCTATAATAAATAGAACACTATACACCATAATGGAAACCATACTGAAACCGCGCAAATTTTATACAAAGGGTATTTTTATGTTATTTAGAATCTCAGTTTCTTCTCAAAAGGTTTTACACCTATTCAATTTATAAACATATTTTGAATTTTATTTACTGTAAAGCTACTAAATTACCCTTTTCCTCAACAAAACGATTCCATAATTTATTAATAAAGTAAACCTCAAGTCCCAATTGTCATTTAAAACCCATTAACACATAAAAAAATGTAAGAAACGAGCAACGCAGTTCAGTAAACGAACAAGTTTTGTGGTGCGAAGGAAGGCACAGTCTCAGACAACTGAGAACTTTCTGAATATCCCTGGGAGACCCACTTCAATCGATTGGCTAAGTCAACAGATTATTTGTTCCCCTAAGGTCAACAGTTATTCGCTGTAGTCAATCAATTCACGCGGGTGTCTACCAAGAAAGGGTGCCTCTTTTGGTTTTGGCGGCTTATTTTTACATTTTCAATAATATTAATTGTAAATAATGTATGATTGAATAAATAATAAATATTCCTTTCTGTTTCGGCTGTTCAATCATTCATTTACATATGTAATAAACGCCAGAAGCGATTCAAAATAATAAAACAAGGTCGAAATTAAACAGTGTTGTTGGTTCTTATTCAGTTTATAATTTGGGCGATCAATTTATTAGTTAAAAATATTTGTAAATAAATGTTTTTCAATAATAACAGCGCATGTTTAATTAGATTTTTTTTTTCAGAAGCAAGTCTGTTATCATTTTCTGTAGAAAAAGTGTATCGTTTTCCTTGTTTACATATTACACATTTAACATGATTTTCATATGAATAAGTAAATAAAAAAATTATCTCAAATATAAATTTAAATTTACATCTTAAATTTATAATAATTTCCGTAAAATATTTTTTAAATTCTGTGTTTAAAAACAGTTTTTAAAAGAGTCGCACTATTATCTAAAATGGAACATATTTTACCGCATGATAAAAAATGTTGCAATATTGTTTAAAACATTTTTACCTGGCTGCATTTGTAAGTTTATCATTTTGACTGTTCGCAGCTTTCGCCGAGAAACTTTGCCACACCAACGGATCATGGTTCACCGACCCAGACACTGGGAAACACTGGACAAATTACATGCCTTGTGTAACCAACTCAGAGGTAATTAGTGTTTTACTGAATCCACTGGTTCTTACTCTAAATAAAATCAACAGCTGAACCGTAATATCAAAATCTTGAAACCATATTTGTCACATTCGTAAAGTCCCCTTAATTCGACACCCTTTGGAAGAAAAAAATATGATTAATTAACAGGAGTCCAGCATTGTAATTAACTGTTCAACTTTGATTATGACGAATATGCTGTATTACATCTTCCGCGCCTTTTCCTATTTTAAATTTTGGCTAAAAATACTTTCTTAACCTTAAATGGAACGTATCTCTGGTAAAGGATTATAATTTTATATATTAATATTTGTTTCGCTTGTCTGTTTATATATTATTATGCTTATTATTGTAAGGGCGCATCTATTATGGTTGCTAAGGAAATAAAAAGAGATTACATTAAGAAAAAAATGTTTTAACTCAGCACCAACAATTAAAGCTGTCATAATAATTAGTAATCTTGCTTTGTGTACATTTCTTTCCCTTAAGTAAAAGTTAGGTTATACGACTAATGGTTGACATAAAATCATTCTATTCCCGATAAAATTATCGTATTGCTATATTTTATAATGACTGACATTTTCATATAGCGTTTTAAATGTTTTTGGTAAACAAGCAATTAAACTCGCGATTGAAAATTGCTAACTTTGCGATGTTTTAGTTTCTTTTAGGATGCAATATATTATCGTGTTGGTCATATTTTAAATAACTATTTTTGATGTTAAATGTATGATATTATTTTACTAAACATTTAATATCTTCTACCATTTGCTTGTATTAATTATAACCTATTCTATCATTTCGGCTTTTACTGTTTCTACATTTTCTTATAAATTAATATTTTGTATTTCAAGGGGAGTTTCATTTTGGCTTATTTAATATAAGAATGTACAATTTAATTAAAATTTTAGCTAGCCCCATTTAAAGTCGAACTTCCTCATTTTTCTAATAATTGTACATTTGAAAAGTTGTCCCTACGATTGTGTATTGTAAATGTTTGGGTAAATTGTTTTAATATCACTCGATATATTTGATTTGTTATGATGATATATACTATTGAAATACACATTCTCTAAAAGTTTGGTCTATTTTTACTTAAAATGTGTGTCCGCATCTAATAATCAGAAATTTCCATTACAATTAAAGTTATTACAACTTTCTATAATACCAGTGTCAACTATCGACTATTTTCGGTTACCTAAAGGGCATGCATGTAAGAAATAATATGTGTGTGGTTTATGTAAGCGGTAGTATTGGAAATAAAATCTTTGATTTTAGTCCGCTGTTTTAGTATTTTGAATTAATATTGCTTAAGTATATAAGTGGTTATTGATTGCAGCTGTTTCAAGTTGGATTACATTCAGACAGCGGTGAGTTTATTTATCCAATTTTCACAAGATTTTCTCATACGCTACACACATAATACATGTTTTGCGACGATAAATCAAATGAATGTTTTTGTTATGCACAGAATAATAGAAAAATTATAGAAATAGAAATAAATGGAAAAGTGAGGACCCTCAAATTAGTGAATTAGACAAAATTCTCACGCTACGCCTTATATGACCTACAATAATCCTAATCTTCTATTTTAAACAGTTCAACTAAATGTTTTTGTTATACATTGCATATTTTTTATTTTGAATGTTATGTAACGTATGTTGACCCCACATCTTCGCTACGGTTATACCCGCGTTATAGGCACGAATAATACTTTCATTCTATATTAAATTTAAAGGAATGGAAGGTAATCAATGGCATAACATGATTTTAAAAGTCAATGGCATATCAAGTGCATCCAAAATGGAATGTAAAAAGGTAGCGTATGAGAAAAATTGTAACTAATTTTCTCACTTGTAACACAAACTTACCTAATAATAATATATATATATTCGCATTATTCAACTAATATATGTGGTTCATATTTGTCTCAGTACTTTACAGATATGCTGCCTAAATAAAGAAACTACATCTAATAAGAAAGACAGTGGTTCTCATGACTTGGCTATAAGCGCAAGATTCAAGAACTACAGAGAAAAACTGAAAAAGGACCCTAAGTGATAACAAATACAGAAGGAAAAAGTTAT
>JAUZNC010060795.1:23825-43329 GCA_034780395.1 Vannuccia rotundouncinata | reverse complement strand
TTTATCTTGTATCAATCTTGTTATCCAGGGAAGTCAAGCTCGACTAACTGAAGAACAAAAGTACATATTCGATCAAGTGCTCAATTTGTTTGGAAAGACATGAAAAGCAACATTTTCATAAGTTTTACATACTCGAATCCTTCGGAGCCAGCTGCATTGCAAACAGTAAAGTCAGCTGAAATTCCATTTCAAGATGATCATATTTTTAAATATGATAATTATTTTCTGTATTACAAAAATGATGAGGGCACAAAGCATGTCTGGAGCTTTGGATTCAGAAATTTGAAGTCTTTTTTTAATGCTCTGGAAACAATTCAACCAGTTGATCTTAATACAACGAAACAAGTTTTGCATGATCGTGAGCAACTTCGTATCATTCTGGATTCTTTGTCTGGTACAATTTCCAAAGGAATGGACATGTTAAGCAACGGACATGTTCATAGCAAGGCGATTCTTGATTTGGATGGCACAATTGAAGCGAACAAACATCATAAAATTAAGACAATTACCTATCCACAAAAAATAACTCCAACGGCTCATGGCAAGCAAGTTACAAACTGCAAGAAGTGCCAATTCACGTGTCATAATCCATGTTTACTAGAATATATTAATTGAAAGATAATTATATTAAAACTAGTTTTAGAGATAACAGTTTTATAAATATTGGTGGCCTTCCCCACTTATAATTATTAATATAAGGTATATCTGCGTTCACGCTTTGACCGGAATATATCATGATTAGTTTAAGCCAATGGGGGTTAATTAATTAAGATATTTATATTTATATATCCCGGTCAAAGCGTGAACGCAATATACCTTATATTATAGTTTTAGAGGTTTAATGTACTGAATTTAATTTATTTTTATTTTATTTCACCAGTATTTATTGATTACATTATGAAGGCTCTCTGACACACTCCGCCATATTAGATCAAAAATATATAATTACTTTTAACATGTTAGTGTTACACTAAAGCTTTAAAACATAAATAATTAAATATAAACATTTTAACATTGTGTAAATTTTTGGGCTTAAAATTTAAATATTATTTAAAATACAGCTATTTGCGTGAAGGATGAGAGCAGATTTATAAAAAAATAAGTAAACAAAGATTGGAAACGGAAGGTATACATTTTATAAATATTCTAACATGAAATAGTTATTATAGTATTAGAAATGTTCTAGTAAATTCATAAAAAGGACCCACGCATTTGCGGACATATTGACGTGATCATTTGTTTGTTTTATAAAATTTATAATTTAAACACTTGACATTATTTTAATATATGAATAACCGCTTCCGAAGTTCATGTTTATTAGATTAATTCGTGAATGCAATTAGCGTACAAAAAAATCTGTTAACTTAATCTATCCTATATAGTTTAAACTTAACACGTGTTAATGAGCTATTATAATTTTTTGTAGTTTAACCAAATGTTAAATTCACATATATAGAAAAACTTTAAAATTGTGTATATATAAAGTCGAAAAACCATTTTATATCAGTCAGAAGTAACTCATCTCAAATCACAGTCACAATTATGAAGGTCACAATTCTATTGATTGCTGCTGTATGTATGTTTGCATGTGTAAGTAAAAACATTTTAATTTTCATTCAGTATACATAACTGATGCAATAGTGTAATTTTAACGCCAAATTAATTCAATTAAATGAGGATTTCATATTTTAATTATTCCTTTCAATGAAAATTCAGTGCTTGAAAAAAGTTGTTATTTTAAGGATTGAAGATCCACCGAAATCTCTAGATCTATATTAAACTACTGATCTTTATCAATCAGATATTAAAATGAATACAGTTAATCTTTAATTTAATTTAATATTTAAATATTTTAATAATAAATTTTAGATTAATATATTATTCCGTCTTGACCAGAGTAAGTATATTCTGTATTAAAAAAAACAATTATCACTATAGTAAGAAAATATAACTAAAATAAATATTTATAAATCAATAATCATTTCAGAAATTTATCGTAAACAGTTTTTTCTCATATGAAAAAAAAAATAAAAATAATTAAAATTCAATTTCCAAACAACTTCAAAAAGTTTTAATACGTTTAAGAAAACTTAAAATACTTTTTTCTACAAAACAAAATTGAATTTTCAAGTATCTTACAAGTTAGGCAATTTGAATATTAATATTATTACTTACCATTATTTTGTTCCACTCTTTATAGGCGTCCGCAGAAACACATTGCGATCATCAAGAAGAATGCAATGAAGGCCAGTGTTGTGTCCGGGTTCCATTTACCTCTCTTCCATGGGGTAAGATGGGTCGGTGTAGACCTATGATTTCCGAGGGTGGCTACTGCAGTTATCTGGGAACTCCTCGTCATTTGTTCAACAAGCACATTTACTTGATCAGATGTCCTTGTGCTGAGGGAACTGTCTGCAAGCGCGAAAGTGTATTCAACGGCAAGTGCCGATCTACTGAGGAAGGAAGTGGATTTTAAATAACTCAACATCCGTGTTCTATAATGCATCTTTTAAAAATAAAAAATTAAATACGTTTATTTAATTGAATACTGACTTATATTAATTCTGATTTATGTTACGTAACGTCGATAAATATCTAATTTTTTTGTTTTTTATTTTAAGTTAAATTAATTGAACTAATTAGGAATACGTCGTTTAATTAGCAATTCATTCAAAATCAACCTTTAATAAATATCACATCGGGAACCATAAAATAGAAGAAACTACATAGATTAAGAGACTATTTTAATTGCGAGGTTAACTGTCTAGATTTAACATCAATAAAATAAAATAATTGTTTGCAGAAAATATTATCGAATTTCTGGAATATTAACCGAAAAGATATTGTTTAAAAGATTACCGATTTTCTAAAATATCAACGGAAAATTGATAATATTAAAATATTACCTATCTTCTGAAATATTGAAACTTTTTTAGATGAACAAAATTATTTTGAACATTCAGTTTCAATCAGTACTGATTTGTAACTTGCTATAACTAAATGTGGATATCGACTAGTCTATTTCTGGTGTTATATAAATCATACATAATTATGCCTGAATATAATGCTGCTATAGGCCATACATTATATAGTAAATGATTGTTATAATTTTATATTATTAAAATATACTTTTATAAATCGATTTCAAATAAATTTTTGTTAGTATTTTTTACTGTTCAGTAAGATAAGATAAACTTCATTTTCAGGAATCGGAATTATCTACAATGAGAGAAGAACATAATCAGAAACCATTGATATAAAAATAAACATACAGGATCCTTTTCAGGGAATACTTTAAAAAAATTATATTATAGTAGTCCCTGATCCTTTTTTTAAAAATACCTGCCCACTCTACTGTTCAGCAGGTGTAATTATAGTTTACAGAAAATATATTAGATTAATGTACATATTGTGAAAGAAAAAGTATAATTATTGTTTACTGTTCCATAGAAAAATTGCTTGTGGTACAAATCAATTGGTGTATTTGTAGGTTCGCCACGGGTAGAAGTTTGCCACTGGGTAGAAGTTTAAAGCTTTTTTTCATTGGATGATCCTGTTTTTTTATTTTATCTACAAGCTGGATACATCTAACTTTCACTATATCACTCACTGTTTGTAATTTATATTATGCTCTGCCCACTAAAGACTGACTTTTTTCTATTTTGAATAACCTTGCTTTGCTTTTTTGAGAAAGAGAATAAAACCAGGCATGGCAACAATAAGTTAGTATATGCTAGCAATACATGAGTTGTATATACTAGCAACAATCTTTTTAGTGACCTTGAATTTGACTAGTTGTCTGACCACGTACAATCTTGTTATACATACATATTATGACGTATGTATACCTAATGCATGTAAATATAAACATTACCTACATATTATGTATAGCAGGTACGGTACTTATATATTATAGTAAGTGTATTCCTTGAAAATATTAGCGAATTTCTAAAATATTACCGACTTAGAAATTTCGTAATTTGTGATTGTCAAAATCATGAAAACTACGGTAATATTTTGGTGTCGATATCTTCGAAAATCGTTGATATAAAAGCCCTTCATAGACTCATTGTGGAAAACGAACGAAATTATGTAAATATCGCATAGAACTTATTTCATAATATATTCATGTCTATAAACAAGTTTTTGTTTGCAATATATATACACACATATACACTATTTATACATTTTTTTACTTAAACCTCAAAATGCAAGCATTTATAATAAAAGTATTCAATTTATCAAAAATCCATAGATTATATTTGGATTTCATTTCATTTAATGATGACCGTTAAACGAACTGCAATAATATTTGTCTATTGGAAGTTAATTTTATATGCGATATCTGTGCACATAAACATATATTTTGATGGCACTGCATCATTAGCACTGCAAATTTTATATAATATAATATGTATAACCTTTTCTATAACTAAAATATTGCGCAAAAATGGGTTCTTAATTTTATGGAAAACGTTTTATTCAATAGAAGCGAATTTTATTTACTAAATATAATTCAGCTTATGGCAACAAGTCTGTCACTATGCGCTAAGAACAACAAACATCAAATTTATAAAGTGAGATTATGTAATATTATTTAATATGTAAGATTTTTTTGTGAACCGCACTAACTTGACTCTCTCGTTACTTTTTCACGGTCCATGAAAAATGGACACCTTCTCATGATATCAGTCTTTAGAAAGATAAAAACATTTTATTTATAATTGTTTGTAAATCATTTCTAGTATATGTAATAGTCAATGAAATATTCTTCTTCTTTATCATGTGTCAATTAAAACTGTTAAATGATCCAAAAGTACTTTTGTACTCTATAATAGGGACAATTTGTACAGCCAATACTGCAGGTTCTTGTTTGTTTAGAAATTACAAGAGAACTATAATGATTACAGTGATCAACAAATAATATATATTGACAATCATTTTTAACAACCAGATATTGTTTGCATTATGTTTAATAAATAAAATCGCATCTTGAATTATTCAGTTTTACATTTTTTACCATAATAATTATTGGTTGTCTGATATATTTTAAAATTAAATGAATTGGTAAAAAGCTATTTTCATCATCCATAATAAATTTTAAAAAAACGAAAATAAATTATATAACAATTAATCACTTAAATTGTTCAACCAATATTTCAACAGGTTATCTTTTAATTTAATTAATTATGTAAGTTCAAAAATCAATTCATATTTTGTTTTTTAATTTATAGAAAGGTGATTGCAAATATTTTTCTATCCTATTAAAATATATTAATAAAGATCTGCATAACGGTTTTAAAACAAAATTCTTTTTTGATTAAGTACAAAAAGAAAATTAAAACAGCCACGAGTAAAGTTAAGTTAATTGATTTCTTATCATTTTATCATCAATATTTATCATAAATATTCATTTCCATTAACTAATTTGCAACTGCGTTAAATCAGAGTTAAGGTCTGTTGCGAAAATTTTGGGAATATTTCAAGTGCATGTATCAACTTTGAACGATTGAAATACTCTCTTAATTTTTGAAGTGTGATATGAATAAATGATTTGATAATAATATATAATGTTATATTAACAACATTTTGTATTTGAATTATACTGAAAGGAATTTAACTTGAAAGGAAAACGGATTACGTATTACAAATTAGAATTAAAATAAGACAGTATACAATTATAGAGTTGTATTTAATGTAAAATTTATAAGATAATTGTTTTGTGTTGGCATAATTAATATAAAATAAGAAGTTAAAATAGGAAAATTCTTATTGAAGAAGTTTCACAACACTATGTGAGTTTATTTCCTGAATTTTCAGTAGGCGTGTACTTTCATCAGAGGTGAATACAAAAGTGAAAAAATTATAACAGCAGCAATAAATAATCTTACGTAATAGAATACAAACCAATAAAAAACATCACAGCACTACAAACAAGACAGACGTAATATTGCAGTGCTGGGATGTTTCTTATTGGTTTGCATTCTATTACGGAAGATTATTTATTGCTGCTGTTATATTTTTTCACTTTTGTATTCACCTCTGATAAACGTACACGCGTACTGAAAATTCAGGAAATAAACTTGCATAATGTTGTGGAACTTCATATTTAACTACTGATTCTATATTAATGTAAAACTTATATAATGAACATTAAAACAAATGGATTTAAAATCCACTTCCTTCCTCAGTAGATCGGCACTTGCCGTTGAATACACTTTCGCGCTTGCAGACAGTTCCCTCAGCACAAGGACATCTGATCAAGTAAATGTGCTTGTTGAACAAATGACGAGGAGTTCCCAGATAACTGCAGTAGCCACCCTCGGAAATCATAGGTCTACACCGACCCATCTTACCCCATGGAAGAGAGGTAAAGGGAACCCGGACACAACACTGGCCTTCATTGCATTCTTCCTGATGATCGCAATGTGTTTCTGCGGACGCCTATAACAGGATGGGATTTCAAATTTTATAAAAAACAGGAAAGTCATTATTATTTTTCTAAAATGACATTAATGAAGTAAACCACTGTATGTTATATACAAAATTTACCAGAAATAAAATTAATTTGAAGTAGTTTAAAGACCCAGGGATTGTTTGCAATCACAAGTTGACCGAATAGCAGTTGTATGTACTTAGTTAAATCTAGCGATTTCAATTTCGCAAATTTGCGAATATTTTTCTCCTTAGTTGCGTTTGCCCTTTTTTACATATCAATGGAAATCTTTCGTGGATTGTAATGCTGTCCTCAATTCCACTCTTCTTGCTTTTCCCATTCTATCTCCATTCTTTTTTGCTAGCTTTGTAAGGAACATAAGGTAAGGAATATGGTAGGATGTTAAAACTCAATTTTGACAAGGGACCTATTGACCAAAATAGCGTATAGGGCTGACTTGGGTCTCGATTTCAAGTAATATACTTTAAAATTTTTAATGAATTATGAATTGTGTCAACGGATGTAGGTTGTTACCCATAGTGTGACGAAAATTCCAAACTCAAACTCACGGACAGCCCCCCCCCTCCCTCCCCCAAATATATATATATTTAATAATATAGTATATTTATGCTTGCGTCTAAAAAAATAATAAAAAATTCACTTTTTAAAAAGGAAATCCTTTTTTAAAATTAAAAACTTGACCAATATTACAAGAAAATACTGATGAAAATCAATAGATCTAGAGATTTCGAGCGGATCTTCAATCATTAAAAAACAAACTTATCTTTCAAGCACAGACTTTTCATTGAAAGTAGTAATTAAAATACGAAATGCACTTCCATGCACACCATTATTTAATTAAATGAATTTGGATTTAACAATATTGTTTCAGTTAAATAAACTTAATGAATATTAAAATGTTTATACTTACACATGCAAACATACAAGCAGCAGCAATCAAAAGAATTGTGACCTTCATTATAATTGTGACTGTGATTTGAGATGGGTTACTTCTTTTCTCGACTTTATTTTCTCGACTAATTGTTTTTCGACTTTATATATACATAATTTTTTAGTTTTTCTATATATGTGAATTTAACATTTGGTTATACTTTAAAAAAATATATAGCTCATTAACACGTGTTAAGTTTAAACTATAGGATTGCTTAAGTTAACACATTTTTTTGCTCGCTAATTGGATTCACATAATGAAATACGTTCATGTATACTGTGTATCATACACGGTGTGTTTATTAAGTAACGCATAGTAATTTTTTCAATTAAAAAAGCAATGCAATAATTTTTATAATTTTATATTTATAATGCGTGATAATACTCTAAAATAATTAGTCATGTTCTCCTTCTACTTCCATTCACATTCCTCAACGAGAGAGAAAATAAAAAGTCAAAAACAGTCTTAAAAAACTCCGAGCTATCGCAGGAAGAACGTGGGGAGCAAAGACCAACATCCTCCAATCAGTGAACGTACATCACCTACATCAAATCATGCATCGATTATGCCGCCGGGCCTGGCGTCAATATCGAAACAGTAGTCGAAACAGGCAGTAAAAATTATCACGAGAAGCCTACAACTCAGAGAAGCACAATTGGAACCAATAGCAACCAGAGAAAAATAAAAGAGCTATAGCTATACTTAACGAGAAAAGCATAATGAGAGACCCAGAAAAGTTGACAGAAAAGTTGACAGAAAAATTGAGAAGCGGTTCAACAACAGCCATAACACAAGAAAAGAAGTAGGAAAATACCCAAACCAAATTTTCGAATTGGAAAAATACCCTAGAGAACGAAAACTCATCATAGCAAAACGACACAATGGACAGGACCAGTGGACATCGAAATATGGACCGAAACAGGAGGCGGAAGCTACATCATAAAAAGCACAATCAGCGCAGGGGCCAGCCGAACGCTCCACCTCTAGCTACATGCAGAGCTGACTGCCATAGTCACGGTGACCAATCACCTCAAGTCAATTGAAAAACAATCACATATCTATCGGATAGTCAATCTGCAATCGAAATTTCAGGAGGACACCTATCAACCAAATATGGAAATTTATCATTCACAATCCAGATACCCACAGTTCCATTTGGGAGGAGTCCACCGAATACACATTGTTCCACTGCCCCCTCCAAGATCCCGAAAGAAACCAAATCCTCGGCTACCCATCCTACGAGGAAGACATCATCAACATCAACAAAGTCGAAGATCAGCCGCACTCTGAAATAACCGGCATCCAAAATTATAGATAGAGAGAACCATCTTTCGAAAAATCCTCTTTTAGATCTCAATCATTATATAAATCATTTAAAATGTAATACATTATGAATTATAGCATGTTCCCATATGGAAACAACTGACCAAAAGGGTGCTATTATACGTTTTAAACCTACTAAATATATAAATATGTAGTCAATAAATCAGTAATATTATAAAACAAAGCTTTAGAATAAGTTGATTTTACAGAGAGAGATTAAATCGTGGTATGCTTACCTATATTGATATCGGAAGAAGGGAGTGAATCTTAAATAACTAAACATTCATTTTCTAGAATGTTTATTATATATAAATATTTAGTCTTCAAATATTTTTTAAAGTTAAATTTAAAAACATTTTATTAATATCACACCACCAAAATCATCAGAGTTTTTAAATCGTTAAAAGTTACAGGCACTTGAAAAATTATTTAATGAAACAATTATCTTTTCAAAATAATGGATAACTGTTTATATCGAAGTAACTGCATACTGCAAACATACAACTTATCTGAAGAGATTTTAAGTTCAAAAAAAATTAACTGGTTTAAATTGAGGGATGTATATAACTATTTTTTGTCAGAAACAGAATTACCTTTTGAATAGGCTCTAGAAGAACTAGACAACTTTTCTGCATTGGAGACAAGAGTAGCACCATATTTTTTGACTATAATATTTCAAATTACCAAATTTCCACAGATAATCGATTTTAATATGATGGTTTATAGAACCGGAGAGGAAAATAATATTATCTCACATAGTTTCACATAGTATCTCAGATAGTTTATTGAGAAACCAACCCCTTATTAATATATCCAAATAATCACCACCACTGTATCAAAATAACAAATCAAATAATTAAATTTTATTGAATTAAAATTAATTTAGATAAAAAATTACAATCATTTCAATATGAATAGGAAGTAGTTTTATTCTTCAAAAATATATATTTATAACCTCCAGATTGAATGAGCTCTGGACGAAGAATAAATTAGTCAGAGATTGGAAAATAATGACCTGATCAAAAATATCAACGATTTCAAATAAAACCTGTGTTCACCCAATCTTTCAAATTCAGACATCGATACATTAACTTTTCACAATCATGAAAATATAATATTGTGGTGATTATTAGTATTATGATATATATATATATATATTATTTGTAGAGATAGGTTGCCGGTAGATAAATAAGGATATAGTTAACTCTGTGTTCAGAAAATTGTGTACATACTGAATGCGGTCTGCACAGTCACCGAAATAATCTGTATAATTACAAAATTAGTTGAAAGAGTACATTACTACTTATAAAGTAGAATATAAACAGAAAACAAGGAAAATATAACAATGAACCAACCGCATGTTATTAGAAAACAAACAATAGTGTAAATCTTTATTACCTACTGAGACATTATAAATATTAATTATGTAAATAAATAGAAGTCATAATTAAAATATAGTATAATAATTATCCTCGTGAAATATATATATATATACATCAGACTATAGACAGGAGAGAATGTGTACAAATTATAACTGAACTGGAACAATGAATAGTTTCGTATCACTCGACACTATGACGTCATTACGATACGACACTCGTGCTGGAATCTTAATGGTCGATGGTGATTTTGGCCAGTTTGGCATAGTAGTCAAGCTGTTGACGTGCTGGAATCACTATAACATCCTAGAAAGATAATAAAAGATGAAAGAGAAATAGCTGAAATTAATAGCAACTTTACTAATGAATTTATAATACGATTGAAACATAATATTATATTATATTATATACTACTCAATGTGTCAATTTAGTAGTATAACATAAAATATAAATAAAAAATAAAACAATATATTTCATGACATTTATAACTAATTATAAATGTGATTCTCAACTCACTTCAAGGGCTGGAAATAGTTGCGCTATAGCCTCAAAGAGGGGAAGTATAACAAATCGTATGAAACCGCACTGACTTGACGCTTTCGTTACTTTTTCACGGTCCATGAAAGGAGCCACTGGAAGGTTGGACACTTTCTCATGATCAGTCTTCAGAAAGATAAAAACGTTTCATTTATGATTGTTATTAAAATCAGTATTTTCTAGTATGCAATAGTCAATGAAAAAGTCTTTTTCTTTATCATGTGTCAATCAAAACTGTTAAAGGATTCAAAGTTACTTTTATAACATAATATTACAGAAAAGGATTAGTAACTCAATAATAATAATCAATATTCCAGGTTATTGTTTGTTTACCTGATGGAAGAACTCCTCGAGCAATTTATCTATCCAGGGTGCAGCCACATCAATTGGTCTGGATTCGTTGGAGATGTCTGATACCTTGATAAGAATCATCATGATGAGTTCACGTTGGTCTTTTGCTAAGACATGGCTCCCCTTCAGTTGTGGCAGAGAGGTCTGGAATTGGCTGAGGAGTGTGCTGTGGCGGGCCATGTCTGTGGCTAGGATGCACCTGAGAAGGTAGTGGATAACACATGAGTCGAACATAGCAAGGGTGGATTGGGCGAAGGATCAAGAGAGGAGAATAGTTATAATTAATGATTACAGCGATCTTGAACATTATTTTTAACAACCTGAAATTGATATCGCAATCTTGAATCATTCAATAGTTCAGTAATAATTATTGGTCGCCTAATATTTTGTAAATTAGATGATTTGGTATATAGCAATTGTCCTTATTCAAATTAATCCATAAAATTGTTCGACCATTATTTCGGCTAATTTCATTTTATTTATTTGAAAAATCGATCATTTTTCTATCCTATTCCAATTTATTTATAGCTATCTGAATAAAGGTTTAAAAATTTATTTTTGAATTAAACACAAAAAGATAAATTATAACAATCACGTGTCGAGTTTTCATAATTGTTTATTCGGTAGTCTGAATTGATTCCTTCTTCCCTTTGTGTATAGGCAGAACAACAAGTTAGCTATGTTAATTAAATCATCATTATTTCTTTCTTGTTCTTATAAATATTTACCGCACTCTTAAATAGTTTCCAAATAAAGCGAATTCCAATGTGTCCCAAGTCTAAATATTCATTATATTTCTATATAAATATCCATTTTGACCAACTAATTCGCAACTGCATTGAATCACATAATTTGGCACAAATTGTCTTCCTTTTCTAAAGATACAGCCTTTGCAATATTTATTGCTAGTCTATTATCAACAAATTTGACAGGAAAAGGGTTCATCATCAATTTAGATCGAGGTATGTATATGTGACAAATATCTATAATTTATGTCAATTCAAATTGTATCAACAGTCACTGTCAACAGAAATTAAATGGAACTTAGTATTTGGATAACCGAAAACATTGAAATATATTTTAAGATTCTAATACAACAAAAATATCGAAACGAAATGTAATTGATATTATTTATAGAAACAAACTACGTATAGAAATAAAACCACACGACTATTGTTTAGTTGAGTGTAACGAAATAAGTTTTTAAATGAGGGCAAAAAGACATAAAACATGGAGTTAATCTAGTAACTGTTATCTGATGTTTATCGATTTTATAGGCAATAATTCAAGCGAAAAGTGAACCCATTCACTAATTCTAGACACAACGAAGGAACCTCAAGGTAACTACTACAAGCTTGAGTCCCTGAATTCACCCATGCTTACCTTACAAGTTTGAGCTTCGGTCAAGAAATATTAGATAACAAATTTGACATCAAAAAGACGTAAAACAAGGTATAGTGTAAAAATAATATCCTGTTAACAATGAAGGAAGAGACTTGGCCCGAAAACCTAATTAAAGTTATTGCCAATATAAATTTATTCATATCAACCGTCTGTTTATCGCATAATTCATTTTTTTTAATAAAGGAAGGATAAAACGAACCATGCTAATTAATAATATAAATGATTACCTCTATTGAGGATATTCGTTTGAGGCTATGCCCAAAGAGTCTCTGTGTGGTAATATGTTTTGTAATATTGTCAACATGTTCGCCGATGAATAACGAAGCTCTGACGATATTTAATGCAACATTTTTATCTATACGTACTGATAAAAAGTTGCATAAATATTGCATAAACACAAATCTTCCTTATTCAAAGTACAAAACAATTTTCAATTGCCACCATTCTCTGACTCATCTATCGACTAGTGAAATGAGTTAGCATACTACATCCCCCTTTGTGTACTCTTATGTTGCGGTATTATGACTCATCCGGAAGATGAACCTCATGCAAAGCTGCTAAATATTTTTCAAACACACATTTAATAATTTAGCTTTGACGTAGCACGGCATATAAATGGTTATCTTTTAATCAGTTGAGTATACCTACGTCATTGAAAAATTATGCAAATTCTAAAACCCAATTTAATACACTAGATGTTATGGATGAGTTTTCACTACTGTCAATATCGATGTTAGAATTTTAAAATCATTCTAAATATATAATTATTCTGTCGCGATAGTAAATATTTAGGTAATCCACACAAACACATTTTCCACATTCAACTGCGCACAATCACGTCACGAACACTGTGCAGTAAAATTAAGTCGTTGAAGACATGATTGAAAGACTGGACTGGACTAGACGTAATAAAACTAATTACATTATATTTAAGACTAGATGTCACGCGCACACGTTATTTAATTAAATTTCTAGCAATATTGGAAAGAAAAATTATAAAATTTAATTTATTTATAATAAAATAAGATTATAAATCAAGCAAAACAATATTGATCGTAAATAATAAATATAAACCTAAATAAAAGGGTTATTTTCAATTAAAGGAATATAATATAATGAATGTTTTACAAATAATTTAGTTAATAAATATACTATCCAAAAATTCAAAGAAATTTCATTTATTCCTCCAAATAAAGGAAGGACGAATAAAATCATAAATTGTTTGTCAATTTCAAAATCTCTATCATAGCAATGTATTACAATAATGGTGGAATTTGAAGATGACATTAATCTCTCTTTTAAATTTTGGCTAATATCACTAATTATGACCATATTTATCTTACAAGATATAACTACATAAATATTCCATCAAAACTAGTTTAGAGGTCAAAAAATATGTCAATTATTTATAATACATCACAAAAAAACACTGGAACAGATTTCTACTTTGAAATATTTCTCAATAATAAAAAGAGTCAACAATTCCAATCATTTCCCTGAATTTGATATACAAAGATAACTTCTATTCACTATAACATAATACCATCAGCAGGATCCTATTATCTCAAACTATCATACAATGTTGTATATTAACAATTCGAACGGAAGTATACATTAATGGAAACATCTAAAAAGGAGGATTTCAAGTATAGCCAAAGACATCATGCTATGACAGATAACGGAGTATAATACAACGATAATTCTGCATTTTCACAATTTGTTGGCGACGAACACCGTCCTCGTCGGAGGGATTGGGTTATTTTATCAGGAACACAATTCGTCGGAACAGCACAACGGATGCGTTCTGCATTAAATGTGTGGGTAAATGATTGAAGCAAGCAATCAGTCGGGCTGTGCCGACGAATTCCGTCACCCAACGATTGGCGTTCTTTAATCAAATTTTTTAATTAATAAATAATTACATATAAATGCTGGCAGATTTAAATAAAGAATGTAACAATTTCGAATTAATTTAAAAGAACTTTGATAATTAATAAGAGTTTTATGTTCTACATTATCAAAAAATACTGAAAATGTATCACATAAAATTGATAATACTTTAATGACATTTTTATTTAAATTTCCATAAATTTTCAAGGACATATTGCAAATAACAGAATAATAATAAGTAAATTAGCATAAACGTTATTATTTTGTTCACAAGTGATTCCTTTTAATTTATATTTTTTGGGGTTAGGGGTTAATTTTACCCAGCGAATTATCATTTTACTTTTATCGTTACTGACACACTCCGTCATATTTGATATTAGAATAACTCTTATTTATCTGGTTAATTAATTCAAATAAATCATAAGCAATAATAAGAAAAAAATAAGGCTACACAAAAATACACAATACGAAATTTATAGTCCTCGTGAACATAGACATTGTTCCAATTTACTGAAACAAATAGATTGACAGTTAAACTAGAAACAAATCTTAGTGACAGTTTCAAATTAAGCCGAAATGGGATGGAAATCTGCTTATAGCATGACATATGGACATACTTCTAATCCAGATGGTCCAACTATGCTTCAAGTTCATAAGCAAATGAGTTATTAGTTCATCAGTGTCACTGAGAAGTTTCCCTTCAATCAAGAAGTAATATTTTGCACAATATCTATACTGCGAACAAAAAAATACTAGAAAAGCATTTGACTATAACTAACCTTTTATAGTACACAGAAATAAATGAAACTCCTATTTTCTCAGGTAGGAATAGATCAATATAAATCCCGCAGTCTACTCGATAGTTTTGATCCACTGCCGATTAAAAAGGTCCCTTTAACTATTACTGTAAAAGATGAAAGGCTTTACTGTCCAATTCTTCCCAATCCTACAGTGACAATATAAATTTAAGCAAAACATTTAACCGTTGTCTATAATTGAATCCCCTATTAAATCCGTCCTTACGGGGTCGCCTGTTCAACGAAAATGATGCTTTTTACTGCTCTCTAATTGCTATCTTCTTCTCTTTATTAAATCAATTTGTTAGTAAAGTCCTCTTCTTAATATATCGAAGTTTTACATTGAATTTATAAGATAATTAAATTTAAGTTAACGACTAGTTTTATTCCCAGGGTTTAATTTGTTCATTATTATAACAAGAATGTAAGAAGAATTCGTTATACTTCTCAACTTGATATTTTTAATAGACCGGCCGACATGCTTTTTATAATTTATTAAATAAGTTGATATTAAGTAAAACTGTTTTTGAAATAGTAGACATCGAGGGTGTAACTTTAAAGCATGCAGTTTTCAGTTCAATTCAATTCAATCTTAGAAAGTTAAAAAAAAACAGCTTTTTAGAAAATAATAAAAAATTCTGTTTATAAACAATAGAGGTTATTTTCTTTACACCCACCCGTATCACTTCGTCTGTATAAGCAGAAGAGACAAGTTGTACAATTTATTAAATGACCATCTGTTACCACTAAAAAATCGTTTTCAAAACACTCAATACAGGAGGTTATAAAATTCAATGAAGAGAAAAAATAAGAAAATAAGGTAATAGTTAAACACGTTAAATTATTAACTGCCTTTATTACAACAGAAAACTCGTAAAACAAAACAAAATGTTTTTTTTCTGGGAAAATAGCAAATCAATAATAAAATGACGCAATCTTTCAAACATATATATTAAATAATCAATGAATCTCATACAGAGGACGCCTGAATTAAAAAACGACAGCTCTAAATTAAATAATTTAAATTATTGAACAGTTATCCCACGATAAAACTCACTGCTTTTAACATGAGCAAACTTAACTATGTGCGTGGTAATGCCATATTAATAATACAAATTAATTCAGGGCAGTTGAAATGGAATCCAAGAGAAATTGCCAGCGACGATGGATAATAATACAGTATATTAGAACTAATGTATATATTAGAATTAATGTATATCAAAACGTTTGTCTTCTTCTTATTTTGATCACACATTGATAAAGGCCTACCTATAGCCTCTTATATCATTTTAAATTTTATTCTAATGGTTAATTTTATCGTAATATTATTTTACCTTATATTCAAAAGGTGTCTGGTTTTCAATTAGAATTCAATGGTGCAATTTTAAACAGGGAGTAATTTCTTTATAATGTTATTTTATTATGTGCCTCCCTAAAAAACTCCTTTAAGATCTTAAATATAGACACCCACCTGATAATGCCTTCTCTGAGGAGTTTTCTACTGTCAGCGTCCAGTGTGGTGAACGGGTCCGTGGTCCGGGAGAAGATATCGAAGGCCACTGCCGTGTGGTGGTTCTCCAAGGGACTCTGGTCGTTGTAACGCATTGCTAGCTGTGTGCCGGCGTTGATCTGGAGGCAAGTCGTGGAGGAGAGAAAGAACAAGAGATCGGATGAAGAGAGAAGAAAGGAAAAGAAGAGAGATCGAAGTGAAAAATCGTGGAGAAATATGTCATTTCTGGGAATAAAATGAGATCAATAAGTTGTTAGCACCCTTTAAAGTCCTCCCCAGGCAATTCCTCAGATGAATTTAGACGTCTATTATATTCAAATTCCAGTTGTACAAATATAAATTAAATTTGTCCTTCGAGTTTTGTTAGAAGATAATATAATTAAAAGCACTTGATTATGTTTAAGAAAACCAAATTTCTAAACTGAACTACTCAAAAAAGTATTCAATATTTTGTAAATTGACGATGACATAAAATTAAAGAATAATTATTTAATTGTTAATTCTGAATTAAATATTATTATTAACACCGAATACATTTAGTTGAGTATTGTGAAACTATACACATTCAATACTATAGAATTTAAATATAACTATTTTTTAAAGTAAATTACATTATTTTTGCATACTTATATCCCCATTTTTTGGTAGCTGGACACATATTTATTTATTTGAAGTTTAATGACCCATCTTGACAATGACATGCTTAAATATCATTCAATAACACTAAACTAAATCCCATTTAATTGGCGATGAAGTGATGGACACATGGGAAAGAATGAAGAAGGCAATTATCCACAAATCGAGTGTGGTTCATAAATAATACACAGTCATAACAATATAGAAATAACGAAATAATTGGGAGTAGGTAAACTTTAGGACGTAAAGCAAACGTTGCCTACAAACAAATTGTGTACTATACCGACATAATAGGAGTTGTCCACTTGTGGTAAGTAATTACAAATGAGTCCCATGCTTAGTTGAACCTATGTGAAAACTGTGAACTCACATACTAGTACAGCAAACGAACGAATTCGTGCCGATTAAAATATCAGCTGGGTTACAAATGAATCATAATTAAGAAGAAAATATTAACCCTCTATAAAATTAAGAAATATAAATCATCATAACAACGTATTCAATAAATTTATATAAACGACAAAAATTTGGATAACATACTTATACACATCACTCAAAGGAATTAAAACACAAAGATCTATTGTCAATTGGCACGATTAATCAAACTTGGAAATGATTTATGCGTGAAAAATTTGTAACAAATGCGAATACATCGACATAAGTATAATATTATGATAATCAGATAAGGTGCACACAGGCTCGACAGAATATTCTAAAATAAACAATTTAATCATAACGTGTATCTAGGTATCCAGAAAATCGTCCATCACATGATATATCTAAACTAAACACATTAATGTCATTATTGACTAAAAAATAAAATGGATCAAAGGATATTATTACAATCTTTATCATTTTAGTGTTTGCACCACGCAGACAAAGGCACATTTCTGAAGAATAAACATTATGGGGGTAACATAATAATTGATTATAATGTTAGTTATAAAACAGTCTTTAAGTTGTGTCTTTTATTAGGGTCAATACAATAGGGTCTTACATATCGGTACAAAACTAAAGCAATAGTTGTAATTAATTGCGTCACAAGGGGGATGTTGAAACATACTATCAGAGAATGTTAAAATATAGATTTAAAACAATTAAATAGCATTTTTGGATAAAATTATGATTTCAAATATCTTAAAACAATCTCCAATGATCATATTTATTGATTGTTTAAATATAATTACAACAAAATTTTTATAAATATGTGTATGAAAAACTGCAATATATCAGTATTAAAGTGCTCTAAATCAAGCTATAAAGAATAATCGTAGAATGTTATATTATCTGTATGAATACACCTGAATAGTCTAAATAAAAATTGAGTGTATAACTGTTTTTGAGACTGAACACCATCTGCATGCTTTGCTATTGAGGCGTATAACGACAATCCCAGATGGAAATAATTGCTTTTCTTGACTGTTATACTCCGTGACAACAATAGTAAATAATACCTTCAAGTTTATTATAAATTAATCAATTTATCACTATTTTATCGCAGAGTAGAAACCAGATATTTCATCCAATTTTGTTGCATAACATTATTTCATCTTACTAAATCTGGAATATAATTAAAACTTTCATTGTAAAACTTGCCAGGTAACATAGTATTGTTCTGCATGATAACATAGTATTGTTCTGCATGGTAACAGAGTATTGTTCTTCATGGTAACATAATATTGTCCTGCATGGTAACATAGTATTGATCTGCATGGTAACATAAAATTTTTCTGCATAGTAACATAGTAGTGTTCTTCATGGCAACAAAGTATTGTTTTGCATGGTAACATAGTATTGTTCTGCATGGTAACATAGTATTGTTCTGCATGGTAACATAGTATTGTTCTTCATGGTAACATAGTATTTTTTTGCATGGTAACATAGTATTGTTCTTCATGGTAACATAGTAGTGTTCTTCATGGCAACAAAGTATTGTTTTGCATGGTAACATAGTATTGTTCTGCATGGCAACAGAGTATTGTTCTGCATGGTAACATAGTATTGTTCTGCATGGCAACAGAGTATTGTTCTGCATAATAACATAGTATTTAACTTCATGGTAACATAGTATTGTTCTGCATCGTAACATAGTATTGTTCTGCATAGTAACATAGTATTTAACTTCATGGTAACATAGTATTGTTCTGCATCGTAACATAGTATTGTTCTGCATGGTAACATAGTATTGTTCTGCATAGTAACATAGTATTTAACTTCATGGTAACATAGTATTGTTCTGCATCGTAACATAGTATTGTTCTGCATGGTAACATAGTATTGTTCTGCATA